>CM076584.1:1479018857-1479293321 GCA_034641835.2 Pinus albicaulis | reverse complement strand
GGGCCTGTGGTCTGTGTGGATGATTGTTTCCTTCCCAAAAATGTAATGCTTCCATTGTCGAAAAGCTTGCACAATGGAGTACATTTCTTTGTCATATGTGGGGTACTTGCGAACTGTGTCAGACAATGTCTCACTGTGAAATGCCACTGGATGTCCCTGTTGAGTAAGAACTGCCCCAATAGCATAGTCAGAGGCATCTGTCTCGATCTCAAATGGCTGTTGCAAGTCCGGTAAAGTGAGCACTGGGGCAGAACAGAGGCGATTTTTCAATTCTGTGAACGCCTTCTGTTGAGGTTCCGACCAAATTTTTTTTTCTCTCACTCCTCCCTTGGTGACTTGACTCAAGGGCCAAGTGATATGAGAGAATCCCACACGAACCTCCGGTAGAAATTAGCAAGACCTAGAAAGCTGCGAAGCTCTGTTATAGTGGTTGGGGCTGGCCAATCCCGAATGACTTGGATCTTGGCTGGATCCACATGCACCCCCCTTTCATCAATAATGTATCCCAGATATTGAACCTTGGTCATGCCAAAAGTGCACTTCTCCAAATTGGCACACAACTTGTGTTGCCGCAGTGTTTGGAGGACTTGTCGGATGTGGTGAAGGTGCTCTTCCCAAGTCTGGCTGAAGATCAGAATATCATCCAAGTACACCACTACAAATGAGTTGGTGAATGGCCGTAAGATGTCATCCATCATCCTCATGAAGGTGGCGGGAGCATTCGTCAACCCAAAAGGCATGACCAGCCATTCGAAAAGGCCTTCCTTGGCTTTGAAGGCCGTCTTCCACACATTGGAGGGTTCAATTGGTACCTGGTGATACCCAGACTTCAGGTCAATCTTGCTGAAATATTTTGCACCTTTGAGTTGGTCCAGAAGGTCATCAATCCGTGGGATTGGGTACCTATTCCGGACAGTGATCTTGTTCCCCATAGTCAATACAAAGTCTCCACGTCCCATCCTTCTTATGTACCAACACGATCGGGCTCCCACAGGGCGATGAACTTGGCCTGATGTGACCTTTCTGCAACAACTCCTGAATCTGCCTCTTGATTTCATCATTCTCCAAAATAGAGCGCCGATAGATCGGTCCATTGGGTAGCGGCGCACCTGGGGTCAGATCAATCGGGTGCTTGACCTGACAGTGCAGAGGAACCCCTGTGGGTGAGGTGAATATGTCTGCGTACTCCTCCACAACCTTATCCATCTGTTGTTTTTGTGTAGAGGAGCCCTGTCTGGAGGTCATGGCCACAGTCTTCTTCTTGCCCTGGGGGCGGATCATCAGGAAAACGAATTTCCTGGTTTGGGAAATGAGCTTACTGCATTGTTTTGCAGTAACCAAAGAGATAGCAGCAGGAGGTGGTACCTCTGGTATCCCGTACAACTTATTTCCCAAAGTAACAATAACAGCACGAGGTCGAGACTCATACACAGCATGACGCTTCCACAAGTATGGTTGTCCTAATAATACATCAGAAACATCAATAGGAGCAACGTCACATAATACCTCATCCGTGAAGGGCTTGATGCTATAGGGAAGGCGACACCGCTGGCTGACGCGGAGATCTCGTCCTTGGTGAAGCCACCCGATGGTGTATGGATGTGGGTGAGCTGTGGTCGGCAAGCCCAACCGCTTCACGGCGTCTGCTGAAATGAGGTTCTTTTGGCTCCCATTGTCGACAATGAACTGTACCGGGGAGCCCTTTACCCACATCTGGGAGTGGAAGAGACGTTCCTCCTCCTCTGGATCTTCCGGTTCCTCCTTTTGGATCTTTGCAGTGGCAACAGTGGCATTGGGCTCCGCATCAATAATCTGTTTCCCTTTTTCATTCGCCTTTTCAGGTTCTGATTTGGAGTCAGAGCATGCATCTGACTCAGAAGCCCTCATCTCGGCCACTAGCGATTGCTTGGCCCGACACTCACTTGTGTTGTGAGTGGAGCTCTTATGGAACTCACACCACTTTCCCGTGTCCTTCTTTGGCTTTGCGGTGTTGTTCTTTTCTTGTGGCTTCGATGAGTTGTCTTTAGCCACCATGCCTTGGCTCGGTCCTTTGTTCTATGGTTTGGAAGCACCTTTCCCTTGCTTTTGATTCGCAGATCCAAAGTCTCGCTTCTTCTGCTTGAATTTCTGCTCAATCTTGGCAGCATACCGGTATGCCGTACCAAGCAAGGAGATGTCAAGGAACTCCATTTCCTCCTGAATGTATTTGTGCAGACAGCTGCGATACTTTAGCACCAGATGTTTCTCTGAATCTTTGATACCCAACTTTGTGCGCAGTGTATGGAACAGATTCGTCAGCTCATGCACATCTTGATCCCTTTGTTGTCGCAGCGTGGTCCATTGTATGTACTTGTCCTCATAGCTCCCCACAGGATAGTATTGTTCCTTGACGGCGTCTCGGAAAGAATTCCAAGTTGGTACTGCCGAGAACAGAGAGGGTTCTGTCTGGTCCTTGTTCTCACAGTAGGTTTCCCACCAGTCCTTAACATGGGGGGTAGCTTTGAGGAGTGCAAAAATAATCTTCTCCCGGTCTGAAAAGTCATGAACAGAGAAATATCCTTCTAATAGATTCAACCATCTATCTACGGCATCTGCGTCTATTTGATCCTCAAATATGGGAATGTCAAAATTTACTTGTACCTTAAAGGGAGTCGCAACTCCAGAGTGGCTACTGGATGCAGATGCGCCGCCGGTGGGCAGCCGTTGAAGGATCCGAGCAAAACTATCCATCATCGCGTTATTACACTGTAGATGTTGACTAATACTTTGTTTTTCGTCTTATAACTTTGTTTCAAGTTGAAGGATATTTTCATATTTTTGTTTCATCAGTTGATGAATATTTTATGCCTTATTAATAGTTGTAGAAGCATAAGCTCCTAAAAAATGTGATAAGCGAGTTAGATCCTATGAAATATCTGACTCTATGTCTTTCCAAATAATGTGCATTGATATATCTTCTTGAGAGAGAGTCTGGGAATGCCTTGTTCTTCTCCTATTATTTTTCCTGCTAACGACTCCCTTTTGCTTAGGACTACAAAAAATTTCCAAGGGAGGAATTTCTTGAATATTTAGAGAAATCTCAGAGGTTGGGAAGGCTGAGATGTATTCCATTCTCTCTGTACTTACTAATTTCTCAGAGGGCCCAGCATTAAACGAGTCCTGACTTGTAGAAGGAGGAGTTTGTACAATTTGTTGTTGGTCAATAATCATAGCTCTTTTTTCTTCTTGGAGTTTGAGGTCAAACTCTTTCCAAACATCATTGATATTTCTAGAGAAATCCAGATCTATTGTTTGAACTTCAATTGAGTTTTCCTGGTCTGTTGTATTAAGGAATTTAATATCCTTAATAGATGATTCACTTTATTTCTATGCCATGGTTTGAGAAACATCCAAAATCTTGAGTGGAATTATTTCTAGTGTCTTATTTCTATATTGAAGAAAATTTATTAGTTGTTGTGGGTGAAGGCGTAAAGTTTCCAGATTTTTAACTGCAGCATAGTTATCGACATACTCAAAAAAGTCATCCAAATGATGATCTTCATGCACAAAGGGTTTGATTTTCACTTTTGTAGTGAAATTATTGGCTACTTTCAGTGGATCATATGACCTATTTGGAATTGTAAATAATTTCAAACACTCAATTTCGCCAAATTCCACAATGTTGTGTTTGTAGTTTTCTAGTCCATACACACTGTAATTAATTGGAAAGGAAGGCCATAATGCCTTTTTGGCTTCCTTAAAAAATATGGTCACGCCATTTCCAAAAGTTTGGTATGCAATTTCTCTAGCGAGATGTTTATTAGGAACACATATGGGTTAAGACATGTGGATGAGGTCAGCTCCCAAATACTCATACATAGTTGAATTACTCCTCACCAAACTACTTTCCTATAGAAGAAAAGTCACCTTGGGCTTCTTTCGAAAGTCTAGGGGCTCTCTCATTGAAAAAAACTTCAAAAAGGGGTAGAATAACTCCATGATAGATTTTGTAAAATAACTTTCATATTTGGATTCCCACATAATACTATGAAATACGTGAATGGGAGCATGATCTTGGTTAGTCCATTTCCATCCCATGGCTGCAAAATCTGATGTAAAACATACATCACCCATAATATAGCCGGTCCTATAAAATGGGGGAAATATTTTTAGAAGAGATAGAACAGTTATTTCTATAATTTAATATTTGGGTGGAAATATTATTTGACAGAATATTGCCCCAGTGCATAAAATGAACATTTTTTGTTGCTTCCATATGGGGAACCCATTCTACTGAAAATCTAGTTGTGTCGGACTAACCAAAAATCTAGAAATGATAGTAGAGATATAGCAATAGGGACTTGCAAGAGATTCAGTAGAATACATACCATTTTCATCATTCTTATGTTTGTTAGGATTTATCCTCCTTTTCTTTATTGGCGACGATTTCAGTTCATTTTCCTTAGAAAACTTTGCAAGGAATTCCTTATCATAAAACTTATCAGGGTCTGGAATATGGTATGTTTGCTTCAGGTCTTCTACTTTAAAGGAACCAATCATAGTTCCTCTACTGGTAAGGAAATTCCTATCCTCGATGTTAAGTTTTTCGATAATCCACCTTACCATACCAGTATATGGTAATATCTTGGGCGGTGTTGCAATTCAGTGAAGAAAAGAATTGGTTTTGTCTCCAATTGTAGCTTGAGAAGAATTTGGGGTGTCGGCTCTTGCCTTTCTATGGATTTTGCGGGGTTTCTTGTCTTCAAAGAGCTTATACATATATTCCCATAGAGGGGATCCACTTTGAAGTCCTAAAATCATATCTGTAAATAGGGGCAACATTTTTATCCTCTCGAAGGTAGTAGGCATAGGGTTAACAAGAGCGATATGCTTATTTTCTTACTTCCAAGCCTTAATTTCCGAACAGCTTTGTTTACTCAAAGTTGCCTATAAATACGTAAGAAATAATAAGTGGAAAGAAGAAACCTTTTAGTTTTACAATACACATAGATACCATAGTAATAGAAACATGTCAAATGAATAAGACTTCACATGCTAATGGGATATGAATTTAATGATCGTTGTAGCAAAATTATTATGGCGGTATGGGCGAGAAAATCATTAATTTATGACATTGATAAATGTTATGGGTTATCGCGCGTATATAATAATTTCTCAATTAAAACCAGATCTATCTCATTACATCGTGGCTCATGTGTAATATCTTCATTAAATACCGATGAGCTTATATTTTCTTCCGATCGCCACATCGCAATCGCAATATCGATGAAGTTGATAGTATGCAAAATGTGTTTGTTGACAAGAGTGTGATGTGTGATGTGTGATGTGATTTATCGCATCTGCGATTATGAGCGATAGCAAATAGAATGGTTAAGCTTCGCTAAAATGCGATGCGATGTGCTTTATCTCATTGGTGATTATGAGTGGTAGAAAATAAGACTATCAGTGAGAAACTGCGATTTGCTAAATGCAACAGGCTTACATGGAAAAAGTAGGTCCCATGTGTATTCTTTATCAGATTTACTTATAAATATGGATTTTTCCTCATATAAAAACGTTTTGGTTATATTCATCGGATCGCAAAACGTTTCAAGTCATTATTCTCGAATTATATATGTTTTGCAATGATTTTGTGATTTTTGAAATGCGATTTATCTCTTCTTAAGTATTTTAAAAGCCAAATTTTAAAGTTTTCATCCACTTTTGACCCCTATTCCTATTAAAAGAAATAATATAAGGGTAATTTTCTTAAACTCTAAGAATTAAAAGGGTCCCCATTATTTTATAAGGTAAATATTGCTTAAAATAATGGGGGTTGTGGATTTACACAACAGGACCACATATCCCATATTTATGGCACCTCATACTTACACAATTCTAATGGTCACGATTAATTATACGAGATATAAGGGTGGATATTGATAAGGGTTTAACCTAGTTAATTTACCCTACATTTCTTTGGGTAATATAATCTCATTTTCAATTTTTTGTCTATGACATCGTTTCTCTATCGGTTTTAAAAGAGTTTGATTTCATGCAATTTCCTTGGCCATATGGACTCCATTCCTCATGGAACTTATTCTAAAAAATTTCCAAAACTTACAAAGGTAGGTTGAGCCTCATTTTGTCGCATAAGAACCTCCTTAATTCTTGTGCAATCTTGCCTATTTATTTTTTATTCATTGTATGCAAAGAAGCTCGAGAATATTCTTTTTTTCCAAGTTTATAGCGACACGATTTGAGTTCTAAACTCACAAGTTGTAAGCTACATAGATAAATATTATTCTTTTCTTACCTACTTTCCATGCATAACCTCCACAATTCCATTAATATTTTTATTTACAAGACCCTTGTTCATATTCTTCCTAGGGGGGTTCTCTTCTTGTTCTTTCTACAAATGAGTTTGGTAGGTTATATGGAAAGTAATTACAATGTTAATTATTTGGAATTCACATCAATCAGTTTTTAGGGTGTTGTTTTAGGGGTTTTCCACGTCTTCTATTTCATGTGGTAAAGTTATTCAAAGCATTCCCAATGTCTCGATAATTTTTCTTTTACTTGCTAGTGAAAATCGTTATTCACAAGGTTTCTAAATTTTTTTAGGTCTTTTTCATCATATATGGGTTTTATATTCTCTATGGTAATTTTATTTTTTCCTCCTCTTAGGGTTCCTATGAAACCCTAGTGAAATTTGAAAGCGAACAAAAAAATGTTATTATTATTAATTATTTTATTTTTTATATTGTCATTTCCTATGATCTGTCCCGTACTATAGTTAGAAATTATTACTTGTTGGAAGAGAGGAGAAATACAATATAAACCTCCCGTTTATAGGTAATTATAATTCAATATACATTACTACCCACTATACTATCATTTTCTCACTATATACATATTCTAACTAGTAATTATTTTTGGTCACTTGTTGGGTTTTCAGGTATCGATTATAACTAATCACATGCGTTGCAAAGGTTTTTTTTTTTAGTCGCAAAGATTGTATCCATATTTCCTTTGGGATATAATTTCACCTTGTCTCAAATTCCTCTATTATGTGTGTGTAATATTCCCAATTATCCATGAGCTAGTTTGAATATTAATTTTTGTTTTTGCTTCCTTGTTTGCTGAATAAGAGGCTATCGAGACCCATAAATCTTCTTAATATGAATAAAATCACCGCTAATGTGAGAGGAGGACATATTAGCAGCTTTTTAAGCACCCTTGTGTGTGAAAAGGGGCTTGAACACCTAGACTGGGTCAACTTTCATCAAATCAACAATGTTGTCATGGAGGAGTGACATTCATTATGGGACAACGCAGTTTTGGGTGAAGACTCCATGCATGGAAGTAGTGCCTTAAATGAGTGGGGATAAGGGTGAGGAAGATAATCACTTATATAAGGAATAGGATGGTAGCCATATTTGATTATTCATGTTATGTTATGATATTTTGGTTATATGGTCTATTTAGACATATAAGCTTTCTTCAACTATTTAGCTAAGATTGCAGTGTTGTATAGCACAGGGTGTTCCTGAGCGGGAATCCCGCATCTTTCCTTGAGTGACCTCTAGGAAGAGAATTGCACTAAATTCCACATTCAGGCATTAGGTGAAGGCTTCATTCTTAATGTAAAGTGCAGTTTCTGTTGAGAGGTTGTGTTGTGTTGTAGGGAAAAAGTTGTGGAGGGTTGATTTGGGTGATTTCTGAGCTATATTTCATTGGAGGGCGGTTCCTTTCTCTTGGGATGATAGTAAAAAAGGCTCTGGAGCATCATTGATAAATTTGGCACCAAGCCACAATGTTTTTATCCCTTACAGTGCAGTATCAGTCTGGATATGTGTTATTTTCAGGGAGGAGTTGCAGGGTGGTTTCAGTGCACCATTTGGGGAGGAGGATTTCTAGTGAAGGCACCAAGCTTTAATCTAGAGATTCTATTGGAGGAGGCTATATTTCTTGCTAAATCATATCAACCACATCTTTCAATTTGTATTGTTGCAGTGAATCTTCAGCCCTAGGGCTTTGATTCATTTCTTTTATGTTCGTGTATTTCTGAAAACCCACATGGGTTCTTTCTTGGATGTTGTATAGAGCCTAGATATACACTTTTTGTATATTTTGATGCATATAATAGCCATCTATATTTTTTTTATTCATTTGTTGTAGCAGTTCACCTTATGAATACGTTGTAGTAGCCTTCTGCCATTTTCATAAAGTAGCAGCACCTCATTCTTGAGGGATTTTTCTATTGGAGTATTGTTGTATCTTGTTATATTATTTGTGGCCCATTATTTTATACGTATATTCTTTTTTTATCATGAGTGGAAAGACTCCATATTGGTCTCATATTTTTATGTGATGTTTTACACTGCTATTCCAGCATTTTTCCCTATATTCCTTCTTTTCCCATTGGGAATATTAAATTGGTGTCAGAGCATAATATTGGCTCAGCCTGTGCATCTTAAGCCAATATGTCATCAAAAAAATTATATCCTCTCACAGATAGAGAGAAGAGGTATCACAGAAGAAGAATTTTTTTTTTTTGACTATACAGGTGATAAAGAAGACAAGGGTAAAACCCCTTTATCAGAAGGATATGAGGAGAAGGAGTATCCAAAGCCACTTCTTCGAACTATGTAAGACATTGCTAGATAAATAAAGGATATGAGGATGGATAGATACAAGGAATCCCCTAAAGGATTTCTGCATGGTGAAGGCTCTGACATTTCTCATCGCTGGAGCGATCAACCAGTGAAGCAACAACAAGTTTCCCAATGCTCTACAATGCGTACATTCTTAGTAGTGGGAAATTAAGGTTTTCAAGAACAAGAAACTCTTGAAGAATATTTCATGGAGTATGAGTCTCAATATCAGAGATTCAAGGATCACTTGAGTTTTCAATAATTTTGTTAGATCAAGGACAACATGAGACCTAGGCATCATAATAGAGGTGAAGGATTCATTCAGAATCATCATTTACACCAAACTATGGGAATATTTTCTTACCCAACTTTGATGGGTCATCTAAATTCACTGCTAAATCATGGTTAGATAAGCTAGACATCTACTTCCAGTGGAACAAAGTACCAGAGATGGAGGCCATCAAGATAGCAACGCTGCACCTTGAAGGTGAGGCGCATGATTGGTGGTTTAATGACTTGTCTACATTGGGTCATGCCAATGTGACTGCATTTAGAGTTCACAAGGATGTTGGTGGAGAGGTTTGATCAGAGAGACCCAGAGGCACCTTTCATGGGGCTAGGAAAGCTCAAATAATTAGGTAATCTAGAAACTTATATTTATGAATTCTTAAAACTTTATATTATGGTTCTTGATTTATCTGCAGCAAGAAGGTTTTGTATGTCTATTGAGGGGTTAGTATAATTTCTTCATGGGTTGGTTAAATATACCAAGCCCCCTACCCTTCAAGATGCCATTTAAAGGGCTAAAGATCTAGAAGATGCCTTTCCAAAAGAAAGGGAAACATTTAATCAAAAGCCCACTTTTCCATCAAATGGAAAAGATGATAAGGCTCCTCTTTCAAAGGAGAGCCAAAAAAAAGTACCTCTCATTGATGATGTTTGAAGAGACTTGAGGAGAATGAAGCTTTATTTCACATGCCAAGAATCATGGGCACCCGAAGATAGATGTGAAGCAGGAAAGGCACACTACATAGAGGTACTCTGAGATGATGTGGAGGATGTTGTGAAACCAACTTCAAAAATAGAAGAAAAGAGATGTCAACGCCTTAGAAATAAGCCACTTCCAGGGGGAAACCTCCAATACATTACATGAATGAACAAATCTTGGATGATACAAATTACAAAACCTCCTTTCTATATAAAGGAGTCTGTGGGGCCACAATGTAATCTTATTGGGGCCACAATATAATCCTAGCCGACCTAACAATAATAATTTAAGGGCACAATAATAAAAATATGGGGGTTACAGGGGTACAATAATAACAATAAGGGGGTTACACTAACAAAAATAAGGGACTATACTAGTAATATAGGGACCTAACATGCCGCTCTTCTTCAAAAAAGTATTGTCCTCAATGCTTGAGTAGCTCCGGGTGCTTCTGTATAAAATTCTCATCCTCCCATGTAGAATCTTCAGTGGGTAAGTTCTTCCACTTGATGAGATACTCTGAAATTGATCGATTCCGTAGCTGTCGAGTTCTTGTTTCCATGACCGCTTCAGGTTCCAATATGATTTTCCTTCCTCATCAAGTTCTGGCAATATTGTTTGAACTGGAAGATTTTCACCTATAACCTTCTTTAAGCATGAAACATGGAAAATTGGATGCACTCGTGAAGAAGCAGGAAGCCCCAATTTGTATGCCATAGTACCAATCTTTTGCAACACCTTGTAAGGACCATAGTACTTTGGCGATAATTTATTATCCTTCTTTGCTTGCTTGAGGGACATTTGTTTGTATGGTTGTAGCCGTAAAAATACCCAATCTCCTACATCAAAGCTTCTCTCGCTACGATGTTGATCTGCCTGTTGTTTCATTCGATTTTGTGCCAAATTCAGGTTATCCTTTAAGAGTTGGAGAACTTCTTGTTGATGCTCGATGTGATCTTCCACTGCTTGAACCTTCGAATTTTCTCTTAAATATGATGTGATGGATGGTGGATGATATCCATAAATTTCCATAAATGGGGTCATTTTTGCTGCAGTATGGAAGGAAGTGTTATACCACCATTCAGCGAGAGGTAACCACTTGACCCATTGTGTTTGTTTATCAGATACAAAACAACGAAGATATCCTTGCAAACATTTATTTACTATCTCTGTTTGACCATCAGATTGAGGATGATAAGATGAGCTATGAGCTAATTGAGTACCCAAACAAGAAAATAACTCCGTCCAAAAATTTTCCGTAAAAATGGGATCTCTGTCGCTCACAATAACCCTTGGGCTTCCATGTAGCTTTTGAATTCTGTCCACAAATGTAGTAGCAACTGTACTTGCTTTAAATGGATGAGATAATGCACAAAAGTGTGCATACTTGGTAAGTCTATCAACTAACACCATGATGACACTCTTTCCTTCGGACTTAGGTAAACCTGTGATAAAATCCATTGAAATCTCCTCCCAACGTTGACTTGGAATGGATAAAGGTTGTAGAAGACCCAAGGTCTTAATTGTCTCAACTTTATTCTGCTGGCAAACCAAACATTCCACCACAAACTTTTGAATATCAGATTTAAGGCCATCCCAAAAAAATTCTTTCTTCACCCTGTGGTAAGTTTTTAAAAATCCTTAGTGTCCTCCTAAAGGAGAAGTGTGCAATTCCAGAAGAATCTTTTGTTTTAGTTGGGAATTCTTACAAAGATATAAGCGATCTTTGTACCATAAGGAATCATTTTTTCAACTAAATGTATCAGATGTACTAGGATCTTGCTGCAACTTTTGAATGAGTATCCATACATCTTTGTCCTTCTTCCATTCATCTCTTGCTTCAGTTATCCAATCTGGTTGGATAATAGAAACGGCACAAAGCAATGCTTCCACCTCTTCATTCTTTCTTGAGAGTGCATCTGCAACAACATTAAGCTTTCCTTTTTTGTAGATTATTTCAAAGTCATAACCCAACATCTTTGTGACCCATTTTTGCTGCTCTTCTGAAGATAGTCTTTGTTCCAAAAGTGTTTAAGACTATCATGATCAGTTTTTACCTTGAAGTGTCTTCCCATTAGGTAAGTTCGCCATTTCTTTAGTGCATGTAGTATTGCTAACATTTCCTTCTCATAAATAGGTTTCTGTAAATACTTTCCTTTGATTGGACGACTTTCAAAAGCGATGGGTCTTCCTTCCTGCATTAAAACTGCACCAATTCCATTTCCTGAGGCATCACATTCCACAATAAAGGTTTTTGTGAAGTCTGGTGTAGCTAAGACCGGTGCTAGGCACATTGCCTCTTTAAGATGTTCAAAGGCCTTAGTCGCTTCAGGAGTCCATGAAAATGCATCTTTCTTCAATAATGTTGTTAGAGGTGCTGCTATTCTCCCATAATTCTTAACAAACTTGCGATAATACCCTGTTAACCCGAGAAATCCTCGCAACTGCTTTATGGTTGTGGGGACCTTCCATTCCTTAATGGCTTTAATTTTGTTAGGGTCTACCTTAACACCCTCGTGAGATACAATATGACCCAGATATTCCACCTCTTGTACTCCAAAGAAACATTTGGATGTTTTTTCATATAATTGTTTCTCCTGCAATAGTTTGAGCACCCCGTCAACATGTTGAACATGATCCTTCCAAGACCTGCTATAGATTAGTATATCATCAAAAAATACTAGCACAAATTTTCTAAGGAAGGGTTTGAAAATGGAATTCATCAACCCTTGAAATGTAGAAGGTGCATTGGTCAGGCCAAAAGGCATGACCAAAAATTCATAATGACCCTCATGAGTTCGAAATGTTGTTTTTGGAATATCTTCAGTCTTCATTCTAATTTGATGATATCCCGAATGAAGATCCAACTTGGTAAAATAAATTGCTCCATGTAATTCATCCAATAATTCATCAATCACAGGAATGGGAAATTTATCTTTAATGGTGAGCTTATTGAGCTCCCTATAATCCGTACACATGTGCCATGATCCATCCTTCTTGTGTACCAATACTACAGGAGCAGAGAAAGAACTTTGACTAGGTTGAATTATACCCGCCTCTAACATTTCTACAATCATACGTTCAATTTCGCTCTTTTGGACATAAAGATATCTATAAGGCCTGATGTTTGGAGGAACACTTCCTGGAATCAAATGAATAGCATGATCATGATCACGAATAGGTGGGAGTCCTTTGGGAGTTTCAAACACCTTGGAATGATTGTCCAAGACTTGTTGGAGATCTGCAGAAATAGATGATTTTGAGGTCGGAACTTCTAGAGAGCATAATTGTGCAATTACGCCTCGTTGTTCTTTCTTTAGAAGCTTTGTCATGACATTAGAGCTTATTATCCTTCCTGGCTTCCCTTCAATACCCCATAATTCGACTTCCTTTCCTTCTGAAAAAAATTTCAAGAAAAGTTATTGAAAATTAAAAGCTACCGTCCCCAAAGATTGTAACCATTGTACTCCTAGTACAACATCAACACCTCCCATAGGAATGGAAAGCATTGGACTATTCAATATATATTCCCCCATGGTTAGCTTGATATTATGGCATTTTCCAGAGAAATTTATAGTTCCTCCATTTGCAACCATCACTTGACATTCTGGTGCTGGGTATAGGAAACAATTCAATTCCTTGGCTACCTTACAATGAATAAAATTATGGGTGCTACCTGAATCAATCAACACTATTACCTTTTTCTTCTTAATATGTCCTTCTATCTTGAGAGTTTGAGGAGTGGTAATTCCTACCAATGCATTACACGATATGGTCAGACTCATTTCTTCCTCTTCTAGGGTTGGTTCCTAGTGTATATCCTCTTCTTGTTCATTTTATTCTTCCTCTTCACAATCTATGTAAAATAATTTCTTCTCATCACACTTATGACCTTTAATGTATTTTCTATCACAATTGTAGCATAGCCCTTTTGCTCTTTTTTCTTTCAATTTTTGTGGTGTCAACCTTGTAGGTTGTGGAAATCTAGGAGTAGCAACACTTCCCTCTTTATAGAAGTGAGTGGTAGGCTTCCTTGTCGCTATAATTTTACATTCAATTTTTCTTTCCAACCTGAATGCCTTCTCCAATGAATCACGTTCCAAAACACAAAATTCTTGTTGGATGTTATCCTTTAAATTACATATGAAGAGATCAATTCTGTGTTCCTCTGGAATATCAGTTACCCTTATATTCAATTTTTGGAAGTCCTCAATGTGCTCCCCCACTAAACCCTTTTGTTTGAGATTTATCAATTGGCTAGAGAAGGTGTTGCTCTTTGTATCCTCATAATGTGCTATCATTTCCTCCGTAAAAATTGACCAAGTGACAATTTTTTTACGGGAGAAAAGCCATCGATACCATACAAATGTATTTTATTCTAAATGTAAATTTGCAATGCGTACCTTTTGTGTGTTTTGCACATTATTGAGATCAAAATATTGCTCCATCTATAGTATCCATGTTACAGGATCCTTTCCATCAAACTTCCTCATATCCATTTTTGGAATATGGTGGTTCTTCCCACCAAAATTAGAGTTTATGAAATCATAATTAACATTAATTTTGTTCTCATCATGAGTTTCCTCTACTATCTTTTCACCATTATGATACATTTGTTGTATCAACTTTGTCAAACCTTCCATGTCTTCTTTTAGATCATTCTTCATGTTTTCCATTTTTTCATCGATCTTAACTTCCATGTCATCCATCTTAGATTCCATGCCAGCTTCCATGCCATCTATCTTAGCTTCCATGCCATTCTTCAAACCATCCATCTTAGATTCCATGCCTTTCTTCAAACCATCCATCTTAGTTTCCACGCCTTTCTTCAAAACTTCCATGTCATTTTTTGTTGCTCTTTGCAACAGCGAAATTTGTTGCACTTGCTCTTGTAAATTTGATATGTCATGTTGTCATTCTTCGTCTTCATGAGTCATAGTAGAGCCTTATAAAGGCTTAATGGGTGTTGAATTATTTTTAGGAGGAATTTCAGAACCAAATACTGAAATATATTCTACAATATGCCCTTGGAATCAATTCAACTTGATTCTTCAAACAAGACTTATGCAATTCGGGAAAAAAAAATACACACCTTTTACTTGCTTTTGAGGAGCTGGATATTGAAATTGACTTATCTCTATACTTTCAGATCCTCAATATTTGAGATTCTGCCCTATAGTATTCCTCTTAAGCTTATTTTAAATGCCATAGGTTTGAATTGATTTGGATTCTTCAAGACAACTTTTTGTCCAATCTCCCACAATGACCTAATTATGGACTAGTTCAGTACAGTGAACTTGTACGAATTTCCAAGGAAACTATGATAAAAGGACAAGAAAGCCCTCTAGGGGCTGCTAAGTCAATTAATGTTTTAGGTTGTGCCCATTTACTGGGAGGACCTCGACTCTCCCTTCAAGAGTTTGCAGTCTAAACGTGTGGGGACCTAATTTCTCCTTAACTTGGAAAGGACCTATCCATAATGCTTGGAACTTGGAATGTTTTCCCTTTTCTTCGTGGGCTTTATCCCACTTCAGGACTAGGTCCCCTAGCTCAAATTTTTTATTCCCTGTGGATTTTCTATCAAACCATCTCTAGATTCGGCGTTGGTGGATGGAAAACTTTTCCCGGGTCTTTTGTCTTTCTTCCTCCAACTTCAGTAGGGTGTCGATCCGAGTCTGCAAGGTAGGGCATGGTGTACCATGACATTCTTGGGACAGCTGAAGGGAAGGGAGAGATAAATGGGGAGGAAGAACAACTTCTTTTCCATACACGAGAAAATATGGAGAGGTTCCTAGGGAGGAATTGGGCGTGACACGGTCGGCCCAAAGTGCATTGTGAAGGGCGTTGTGCCAGTTGTGCTGGTGGGACAACAGGGTCTTCTTAATGATGCGGATCATATTTTTATTAGTTGACTTAGCTAAACCATTTCCTTGGGGATAGTAATTTGCAGAATTTTTAAGAACAATACCATTTTCCAAAGCAAAATCATATAATTTAAAAGATGAAAAGTAAGTTGCATTATCAAAAACCAAGGAAGTCGGAACGCCAAACCTAGTGATGATGGAATGAGTGACGAATTATATTACCTTCTGATCATTGATTTGGCGTAAAGGTGCTGCTTTGACCCACCTGGTGAAATAATCAGTAGCTGTAAGAATATACCAGTGTTGCTTGGAAGAGTGAGGTATGATTTCGCCAATGACGTCCAAACCCCACTGTTGAAAAGGTACTTCCACTGCTACTGATAGTAAGGGGGCAGCTGGCTGTGCTTCTCGGTTTGTGAATTTCTGGCACTGGATGCACTTCTGGACATATGCATGCGCATCTCTGAAAAGGGTTGGCCAATAGTATCCTGCACGCATTATCTTATGGGCGGTGGTATCTCCGGTAAAATGACCTCTAGCTGGTCCATCGTGCAGCTCGGTCAAGATTTTCTACGCTTCATCATGTTCCAACCAATGTAACATGACCCCATCGTAATGTTTCTTGAAAAGCTTCCCCTGGATCAGGTGGTAAGATGCATCTTTGAGTCTTATCACACGTTTCTACCAGGCAGTTAGAGCGGGGTCCAGGGTACCCTGGGCTAAGTATCCTGAAATGTCAGAGTACCAAGAAGGGCTACTCTATTGAGGCACGTGGTCACTCTGGTACATATCGATTTTTAGTTCCCAACTCTCTTCTTCAACTCCATGGGAACTTGCAGCTTCCACAGGCATTTGGCATAAACCTTGTCCTTTAACAATGTGTGCTGGTTTAAACTCTAAATCATACTCTTGCAGGCACGCCACCCAGTTGCCTCGCCTTTCACCTAGCTCCTTCTGCACAAACAGTGAGAGGACAATTGGGTGTGGAACGAAAACCGTGACGTGGTTTTTCAAGATTTAGGGCCTGAAATGCTTGACCGCTTTGTAGACCACATAGGCTTGATTTTCAATTTCAGGGTAGTTCCATTCAGCTCCTTGTAAACCAGTACTCATGAAGGAAATGGGCCACTCATCATTGTTTCCGTCTTTCTGCATGAGGATAGCTGCAAGTGATGAATCTGAAGCGAAAGTATACAGGATAAAGCCTCTACTAAAATCTGGACTTTGAAGGGATGGCGATTTAGCTATGGCCTGCTTGATTTTGGTGAAAGCCTCCTTCTCTGGCAGGTTCCATTTGAACACCGCATTCTTTTTGATCATCCCCTGCAAAGGCCTAACTATCTGGGAAAAATCCGATATGAACTTGTGGACAAAATTCATTTTCCCCAGGAAAGATTGCATTGCTTTCTTACTACTCGGTGGGGAAATATGGGCAATAGCTTTCGCCCGCTCTGGATCTACTACAATGCCTTGCTTATTTATAATGTGGCCCAGCAAGTTCCCTTCCGCCACAGTGAAAACACTCTTTTTTGGTGTGAGTGAAATCCCGTACTTCCTGCACCTCTCGAAGATTTTCTTGAGGTGGGGTAAATGATCACCCCGGTTTTTTGAAAACATAGTGACATCGTGCAAATAGACTACCACGCTCTGCCCTATCAAACCACGGAAAGCTATATCCATGGCTCGTTGGAAATTTTCCCCTGTGTTAATCAATCCAAAAGGCATGCGCCTGAAAGTGAATTTTCCCCATTTGGTCCGAAAGGTAGTTTTCAATCTGTCTGTTTCAGCTACCAGCACTTGGTTGCAACCAGAGAACCCATCGAACAAGGAGAACATCTCAGATCTAGACACAGCTTGCAATATTTGTTCCATAGGTGGCACTAGGTAATTGTCTTTGTTTGAGACTCGATTCAGATTTTGGAAATCCACACATACGCAGATCTCACCAGACTTCTTCCGCACCGGGACCAAATTTGATACCCATGTGGAGTGACGAAATTTGAAGATAATGCGTGCATCGAATATCCTTTTGAGTTCTTTCAAGATCATCAGTTCCAAATTAGGGTGTACTTTTCTGAGCTTCTGTCGGAACGACTTGACACCTTCCTTCATGGGTATGACGTGCTCAATAACCCGAGTATCGTACGTACGTAAATCATTATACATCCAAGCAAATACGTCTCGATACTACTGAAATAGTTGGGTGAATGCCTGCGTCTCTTCGTCGGTGCAATGTTTCCCGAGGTTAATGAACTTCGGGTTCTCCTATGATCCCAAATTCACTTGCCAATGTGCCAAAATGGAACTTTGTACCTTGGTATTTTGGGGGCCGCGGAATCGGCTTTGCAGGTCGAAGAGCTTTTCAAGTGACACTATCCCCTTGGGCATGGGGTTTTCCTTACGTTTTTCATGCTCTTCCTACAAGGCTTGGTCGTGATCCGCCTCATTAATTGCCGTGTCTTTGAATACTTCAGTGTTGAGCATAAACTCCAATATCTGTTGATCATCATCAAAAACACGTAAATTAGTAATATTATCTGGCACCGAGGGTCTATATATAACTTCAATAGAAAAGTCGTCCCTCAAAGGGGTAAATCTAGCAGCAGCATTAGCCAGAGTATCAGCTACTGCATTGTGCATTCTAAGAATAGATTTAATTCCAAAAACATCGAAAGCAGAAATAAGACGCTATACCTGTTGTTGATAAGATTTTAAATGCAGAGACAAACAATGAATGGTATTGCGTACCTGCCGAGTAATGATCTCGGAATCTCCAATAACTTGTAAGCACCTTACCTTTAAATCCAATGCCTTCTTGAGTCTGAGGATTAGAGCTTCATATTCAGCAGTATTGTTTGTGCACTGGAACTCAAGCCGGCATGAGATCAAGAATTTGTTATTTTGAGGGTCCAGCAAGATGTAGCCTGCGCCAGCTTCGTCATGGGTTTTGGAACCGTCATAGTACAGGGTCCACATGTCACTCTCTGGCTCTTTCAGGGTCGTAGGTTGGGGCAGGACTTCAGCTTGGTGAGAGTCGGGAGTGGCTTGGTTTTCTGCGACAAGTGTAAGTTCAGACTGGACCTCGGGGTCTACTGGAGACTGAGGAGGATGATAACATCCAAAAATGGCTTCCAAGAAGCACATGCCAAGCTCCTCCTGGGAAAAACTGATGGGTTCGTTAGTAGCGTCCAGATCAGTCACGGTATATTTCATATAAGGCTCAATTTCGACCCTGATTTGGTTATTCCGGCCCTTGTAAGGAAGCCACAGGTGGGACCAGTCGGTGGCAAAGTATCCTTGCAGCTTGCTAGACCAATCCCTGCTGAGTAACAGGCCGTAGGTTTTCGGAATGTCAATGACTACAATGTCAATACATTTGTGGACTCTAGAATCAGACGAAAGGCGGATGATGATGTTATTCAGTTCTCCTATAGCTGGCACCTGAGATCTGTAAAGTTGAATGATCCTTGCGTCAATTTTTTCCCGGCGGATGTTCAGCTTCTTACAAACATATAAGGGCATGACGTTTGTAGACGCGCCAGAGTCAACTAGACAGTTATGGACGTTGAAGTTGAAGATCTCAAAAGACAGGAGGAAAGGAGGAGTAGACCCCCTGGAATTTGCATTGATGGCGTTTACGATAGAATGAACACTTGGACTAGGCTGCGCGGATGTGTTGCTCAAAGGCTTAGAAGTTGAGGTATTGGCGAAGGCTTTAAGAATGAGTTCTTGTTGTTTTGTGATGCGGGCAAGCTCGTAGAGGGAGATGTTAGCTCTGGTTTTCTTCATGTCCTCTACAATTTTATACGTGGAATCAGATTGAGGACAGGGCTCAGTGGTGGTTGTGGGGGACCCAATTAGGAGCATGCTCTTCTGATTTGCTCAGGTGTTGTCATTATTAGGCTTCTTAGGGGTAGCTTGTTGTTCATTCTCCGGGGGGTGAATTTTCCTTAAGAAAGACATTTTCTTCTCCTCAAAGGATGGTTCGGGGACCGGTCCTTTGCTCCTAAGGTTGTAGTTTCTTACGGGTGGGGCTTTAGGATTGTCTTCCATGTTGATATCAGTGACGGTAAGATTTTTGTCCTCGTGGATAACATCAAATGCAAGAACAGAGGACCCTGGTTCTTCATCCGGGGGAAAATCCTCATCGTGGTCCGAAACATCATCCTCCCCCGCATCCCCTGGGGTTTGATCGTCCAGAAGCTGGTTTACTACTGCAGTCATGCTGCCAATCCATTGTGGGCATGTTTTTTCAGAGTGGGCAGCCTAGTGGAATGAACAGAAATTATCTTTTCCTATCTCTTCCACGTTGAGAACAGTGTTCGGGTTAGACGAAGGTCGGTTGGTGTTGGGGTTTCTCTTTCTGAAAAAGGGATTAGGTGCCTTGGCACTAGTCGTGGATTCAATACCCTTCCTCTTCAGGTCAGAGACTTCATTTTTTAATAGCTTGAGGGTCTTTGCTATACTCTCAAAGTCAAAAGTGTCTTTATCCTTATCTGTGGTTTTGTTCGTGGAGGACTGACCCTTTTTCGCAATTGGTTTGTGGTCATCTCTCCCCTCATGATCGATATCTCCTATAGAAATCATGTCTCTTTCTACAATGAGGGTGGCTGCGTAGTTGGCTGCAAGGGTGGGCTGAGCTTCGCGTTTCACGAAGACAACGATATCCCTGGGGAGAGCGTTTTTATAGTAGTCAATGGTAATAGAGTTATCCAGTGCCAGGTTAGGGGGACAATTTTGCAGTATGGTGGCAAAGTGCTGATTGAAGTCTCTAACCTTCTCTTTCTTATGGCACTTAATGGTACTTAACTAGGTGAGGAGCATGGAAGGGGTTTTTTGCTCTGAAAATTTCTGCAAGAATGCATGATGGAACTAGTCTCATGATGTGATGGAGGCACTTGGGAGGGAGCGGTACCAGGTGGCTGCTTTATTTTCAAGAGTATGCGGAAACAGACGGAAAGCAACGTCATCTGTCTGAACCCTCATGATTTACAGGGAAATATAGAAACTGCTTATATGATCCTCGGCCAAAGTTCCCTTCTCAGGATCAAACTTGGGGAGATGCTTCTCAGGGTGCCTAGGCAGGTCGTGGAGGGGGCCCAAAAGATCTAATGGGGACTGGGCCATCCAGGCAAGTGGTTGCACTCTCCTAGCCTGCTCGTGGTGTCTGAACTCATGCTCGGATTCACTCCTCGTACCTGACACCGATGCTTATCCCTCATGGCGAGAGTGTTCATCTTAATGTCTCTCAGGGTTGGCAATGTCTCTAAGAAATCCCCAATGGTGGACAGGCGGCCTATTTTGGTTTGGGCGGTGGTGGTTGGCACGGTGTTGTTGGCCTCGGCCTCTATCTCCTCTACCTCCAGTCTTGTGGCCTCTATGCCCCTCAGCTTCCTTCCTGCGGGCTCTATTTCCCTCGCCTCCCCCAGGTGGGGGGTATGCCTGGTTGTTGTTTGGTTGGGCTTGGTTGGGCTGAGGGTCAGGGAAAGGTTCAGTGGTACCAAATTCTTCCTCGTCGCCCCCTTGGAGCTCAGGGATCAGTTCATCACCTTGAACAGTGGTGGCTAGGTCTTCAACCATGATATTTAGCAACTGGGGTATGGTACTCACCAGGGCACCGTTACGAGTGATATTTTCAGCAGGGGTCCTAGTATGGGTCAAGAAAATCATGATTGGGGCATATCGCAAATCCCTGAAGAGATTGCGGGAAGCTAGGCACAAGGCTCTCAGCTGTTCTCTGGTAATTTCATAATATGGAGCCTCCTCCCCTGGAATATCTTCCAACGGAGGAGGAATAGGATCATCATTTATGACCTCCCCATGGGGAGTTTGTGATGGAATGTTGGTTTTATGCTGTGAGGCTCCCATCATGCCCTCCTTCTCGCGCCAATTCTATTGACAGGAAAAATTGTCCGGCCAACAATAGGGGATCTCCCCGGTTGAAAGTCCCAATTAGACCTTGAACCATTTGGAATAGGGATCTCGTCTGGGGTGTGGGTCCGGCTACCTTTTAAGTCACCTTCCCTTTGGTCTCAAAAGAACTTGATCGAACCTGCGGATACACACTTACTCACATGATACAAAATACATGGTTGATGCATTAAACATGTATATAACACTATGCATAGAAAGACAAATAATAAAGCATACATGCCGAAGGAGGTGTTGTCAACAACACATCTTTGGGGTTATGCTTGTAGGCTATTCTGACAACAAAAGAAAAAGTTATTTATGGCGAGATGCCCCCGTAATTCATGAAAGATAAAATGAAATGCTAATAAACAAAGTCATTAACATCCATTAAGCAGGCAATCAGTATGAACAGCATTAACACAAATACAGGAAACCATAATGCATGAATGATTCCATTAGAGAGTGCAGTTTCATTAATCAAAAGATGTTTTGAAACTGTATAGAAATACTCATAGTGTTCGCACAGCAAAACACATCAGGTCCAAAAGGAGTTTCAACAGGTATTTGTATTCATATGCAAAAAGAGTGTGATCTTTCAATACAATGCTGTATAGCTCTTGTGTCCAAAAAAAGAAAATTCCTTTACATTTTCCCTAGAGGGGGTTTTATATATCAAACTTGCCCTTTGGGCTCCCTGACTCTTCGCGTGCCCGCCGGTTGAGTTTCCCTGTGACTTGGGAGAAAATTTGCGACCTGCGACCTGGCTGGTGAGTGCGACCTGCGACCTACTGGGCAGTGTGACCTGCGACCTATTGGGCAGTGCGACCTGTGACCCACTGCCACTGAGTTATGAAGATGAGCGCGCAATTGAGAGGTTAGCGGCATCAATCTTCTTTCCTTTGAGGAAGTCTTGCCAGGTCTGATATTCTGCTGCTATGGGAGAAACTAGAGGGACCTCCTCTCTCAACCGATGCATGCACTCTAGAGCATTTGGGACTAGAGTTTCCTTCTTTTGTGAGATCTGATTTGAAAGGGAGGTGAGCTTGGTGTAAATCCATACTAGCGTGACAAGAAAATGGCCCAGGTTTTCTCATGACGCTGCAAGATCAGGAGTGACAAAAGCTTGCCTAATGGGCTACAGAAATGACTGGATCTCTTGATCTAACTAATCCCAGGTTTTTGCCTCGTCCAGTGCCCCCAACGAAGGAATGTGGTGCAGGGTGTGCATCGAGTCGATGCCGCTGATTAGGTGTTCATAGGTAGAAATTACTTTGTCCAAATCCTTGGATAGCTTACCCTTGGACTGCATTTTAATTCGGATTTGGACTTTGGCATCTTGCATACAAATCCAATCCTTCTTTGGAAAATGCTCAGGGGCCTGGGGATACCGTTCTGTCCAATCCATCATCCGGTCCAAGGTAGGTCGAGGCCTCTTTCAGTTTCTCGTGCTTCTGCTTAGTCTCTGCTTGTGCTCTTACCAATGGGGCGACTGTTTGTTTTAATGTGAACATTTCCCCATACACTTGCCTCATGGTCGCCTCTAATGTGTCAAAATCTTTTAGAATGGAAAGCGGAACTTCATTGATAGGAGGAGTTTTGCTTTGGAGTTGTTGAACCTCCTCTCTGAATGTCGTACTTTCCTATTCTACCCCTTTTACCCGCTGTTCTGCTTCTTACAGTCTATTTTGTAGGGAAATGATCTCTCTACTCATTCTAGTCACATTTTCTTCCGTGGCCGCAGCGAAAACTGTGGCAAACGATGCTATCATCACAGGATTAGTCCTAGTGTCAAGGACTATGTCTTTTTCGGTTGCGACTGTGGATGAAACAGACGGATTTTGCGCTAGGCACCTTCTCTTTCTTGCCGAATTTTGAAAGAGAACTGATCAAATGTGAGCCTGGTGAGGTCGAAGACTTCCTCCTCTTGCCTCTGGGGGGAACTAACATCGGGGAGCGAGGTTCGTGTACCGCTCAGGCGTACGTCAAGGAGAGACACCTCGATATCCTCCATCATTTCATCCTCTTCTTGTTTATTTTTCTTTTCCTCCTCTTCCCTTTGTCGGCGTTCGGCTTCAGCCTTCTCATGTTCTTTCCTTTTCCTGAGCTCCGCTTCCACCGCTGATTCTAATTCGGCCTTCCTTTTCTGGTCAGCTACTGCAGCTTGCTCAGCTTCCACTTTGTCTAGCTCTTTCTTGAGTTCCTATTCAGCTACCGCCTCAGCTTCCTTTTTCTCTTTCTCCTTCTTGGCCTCCTCGGCTTGCTTCTTCTTATGTTCTACCTTTGAGTTCTACTTGCGCTTCTCCTCGTCCTCTTTCATTTTATTTTCTCTCTCTTGCTAGGCTTTGGCCTCCATTTCTTTCTGTTGGAGAGAGGTACTTTTCCCTTTAGTGGTTCGAGGCTTCTTAGCTAGAGAGGAAGAAGCACCTCCTAATTCACAACCCCTTGCTTCCAAAGTTTGGTCATCCGGGTCTTCTTGGCCAGAGTCCGTCCCTAGGGCATATTTCCTGTCTGTATTGTACCAGTTCCTCCTTTCATCCTCTCCTGAGCGTTCAGTATGGTGATAATTCCATTTGAATTTATCCTTCTTGCAATGTTCAGGAACTATCCTCTCCAGGTCGTATGTTCGATACTCTAAAGCCCTAAAGTGATAACTTTTTATCTCTTCTCCCTCTGCCTCTACCTCTCTGAAGCCTTTAACTGTGTATGCGCCAATAGTGAGGGGTAGAGCGGGCCACAGCTTCTTCTTGCCTCTGGACAGGAACCTGGAGAAACCTGACGACATTTGAAAACATGCCTCCTATATGAGCACTTTGTCTGTAACAAAACGAGGCAAAGCATGTGGTGCCCTGAACGAGCCAAAGACTCGGATGATTGTATATTCAGTGAAAGGGAACCAATGCATCACTTTGCTGAGCGTCTCCATCGCTCGCCAAGACATGCAGGGAGCGTCTTGGCCAAACAGTTTTCTGTATAGAGCAGGGACGAATACTTGGGAGATCGGCTCTATGTCTAATTTATACCGATATTCCCAAAACACCTTGGTTTGTATATGAATGGCACGGATCTATTTGGGATCCCAGTTATGTGTCCATCATTCAAAGTGAAACCTCGCACAAATGACATCCAATAGATAAGAGGCCATATAAAATTCGGAAGGCATTCCTTCATCTGGCGCCAATGCCGAGGATAAATTTGTGTGAATGGAGGTTATCAATATGTTTGCCCAGTTGAACCGGGTGCCATACACTGTGACGTATTCCATGATAGTTTCCCATGAGCCGTTGAAGGTAGTGGCATGTGGCCGCCCATACAATCTGCAAAGTAGGGCAACCACTAATTTTTACACTTTCCTGAGGCTCGCCACTGGGTATTCCTAGTCTTTCTTGACCTTAAACTTCTCGGGCTCCTCCCACCATTGCCTTATAGTGTCGACTACAGGAACCGCATGAGCAATGGCCCAATCTTCTATGAAATATTCTTCCCGCTCTGGCAAAGAATAATAGAAATGGGCATCAGAGCCTTTTAGCATTGCGAAAGCCTTGCCTTCGCTATCTCTGATCACGAACTTCTTGGGATCTGTTTTCTGTATGATCCAATCCATCATTTCTGGGCATGGGAATATTTCCAAATGAGCACCTCTGAGATGGAGTTTGGACCTTTTCACATTTGAGTATATCTCCCGATCGGGGAGGTCTTCTGAGAATTCCATTTTAACGAACTCCTAGTACACGTGGTACCATCGCATGTTGTCTCCTTTGGCAAAGGTGCAAAGGGTATCTCTGTATATCGGCGACGGGAATATTTTCATGTCCATCTCTATATCTTCCACTGCCACGTGCTTGTCTTTCTTCCGGGATGCTGGTGGTCCCATATCACTGGAATCTGAGAGGACACGTATACACTCCAAATCTGCTTCAAATTCACCTGTCATGTTCATGAAATAATCCCAAGATAAGGAAGACGCCATGATGATGCAAAAACAATTAAATTTTATCAATTACTTCACTGGGACACAGGAAAAACTCAATAAGTGGTCTACTGGTTCGCGGGGTCTCAAGTTGTAAAAAATGGCCAAGGTGCGACCTTGCGATCTTGCGACTAGGTCACAGGGTCGCGGGGTCGCAAATTTCGGGAAAAATCGGAAATGCGACTTTGCGACCTTGCGACTAGGTCGCCGGGTCGCGGGGTGGCAAATTGCGGAAAATTTAAGGGATGCGACCTTGCGATCTTGCGACTAGGTCGCGGGGTCGCAGGGTCGCAAGTTTCAAAAATTGGAGAGAATGTGACCTTGTGACCTGGCGACTAGGTCGCGGGGTCGCAAGTCGCGCTAGGGCTTGCCGGGGGGTTTTGGGCTCGTGCGACGTGGAGTGTTTTTCCCTTTAACTAGAAAAATACAAGGCTAAATGGGTCCAGACAGAGTCAAGGGATATTTTTTGGAGTGGGGAAAAGGCCATGAGAAGCTGGACAAGCAATTGTGATGAGTTTGGGGCAAGTGTGGTGAAGATTGGAATCAGAAGGAAAGCCTAAGTGAGAAATACAAACAATAGCTGAGGAAAATGAAAATTTAAAGGCTAAGGGATATAGGGAAATTGCAAGAATAACCAAAAAGGAAACAACAGGAGGGAAAATGGCAACTTACCCAGGAAAATCGTGCGCTAGTCGACCTATCAGAGCCGTTTCTTTCTATTCGCTGCATATGAAAAATACGACCTAGCGACCTCCTTTATATAAAAAGCTCGCACGTGCGAGCATTTAATGAGGTCGCGAAGTTGCAATTTGGGTGATCCGAGAGATATGCGACCTTGCGACCTTGCGACCTTGCGACCTCCGGGTCGCGGGGTCGCAAGGTCGCGGAGTCGCGGTTTTCCAAAAAATGAACTTTTGCGAATTTGCGACCTTGCTACCTTGCAACCTCCCGATCGTGGGGTCGCAATTTTCTAAAAAATAAAGTTTGCGACCTAGCGACTTATCCTTCTAGACTCCTTACTTAGCTTTTCTTTAAGTTCAAGGGTTTCCGAAAAATTTTGAAGTGGGGTTTTTTGGAGGGTGTTGTAGAGGCTACAGAAAATGGTGATTCACTGGACGAACTCAGAGTCTTTGCCAATGGTTAACATTGGAGGGGGGAGGGAGGGGTCTCTGCTAGCTGTTCCTTTTACCTTAAGGTAAACACTACCTAGCTTTTGCCACTTTGCGTGGTTGCTCAGCTTGCTGGCTTGTTCGGGCGCTGGTTAACCGAATTTCATTTCTCCAGGTCTCCAGACCCAAAGGGTTGGAGAAATCCAGGCAGCTACAGGGTCCGGTATGATTATTTTGTCCTCATCGTGTTGCTCCACTGCCAGCGAACCTCTCAGTCCCGGCGGAGTCACTGCCTAGGAATCGTGAATGTTGCTCTACTGCGAGTGAGCCTGATCAGTACCCCGACGGAGTCGTTACATCACCTCTCTACGCAGGAAGCCTTTCTCAATCCTTTACCCTTTATTAGTGTGCCATTTCACTTATTTTTAATGTGCCTGAGGCACTTACTTAAATGTGCTCGTGGCACTTATTTGAGATGGGCAATTTTTGCCTGGGCGGATGAGGGATCCCGACTTATTTTTCTTGCAGAGAGGCTGTTCCTGGTCTGGTATGAGGACTATGGTTTTTCCCGGATGCCCTGATGTTTCATGGAGTACCTCTTTTCCCTTCTGATCTAGTTACCATTGCATCGCACTTTCTTTTGCAGACACCCTCTCAAACTTGCTAGGTGGGCTCCCCGTTTGATGGCTTGAGCTAGATCATATGTTTCCTTTAGGTGCCAGTAACAAGGAAGCTTTTACCACCTTCATTTCTATCAGGAGAAGGCCTTCCATCAGCATAGAACCTGTTGCAGTGTGCCTATTGCGTGGCTCTGACAAGTCCTTCTGTTTAAAATATATATATATATATATATATATATATATATATATATATATATATATATATATATATATATATATTAGGAGTGGGGAAAGGAAACTATGATACAAGGCCAAGATAGCCCTCTAAGGGCTGCTAAGTGAAGTAATGTTTGAGGTCATGCCGGTTTACCGGGAGGACCTCGACTCTCCCCTCAAGAGTTTGCAGTCTAAACGTGTGGGGACCTAATTTCTCCTTAACATGGAAAGGACCTGTCCATAATTCTTGGAACTTGGAATGTTTTCCCTTTTCTTCGTGGGCTTTATCCCACTTCAGGACTAGGTCCCCTAGCTCAAAATTTTTATTCCCTCCGGATTTTCTATCAAACCATCTCTAGATTCGGCGTTGGTGGATGGCGAACTTTTCCCGGGTCTTTTGTCTTTCTTCCTCCAACTTCAGTAGGGTGTCGATCCGCATTTGCAATGTAGGGAATGGTGTACCATGACATTTTTGGGACAGATGAAGGGTAGGGAGAGATAAATTGGGAGGAATAACAACTTCTTTTCCATACACGAGAAAATATGGAGAGGTGCCTAGGGAGAACTTGGGCGTGACACGGTCGGCCCAAAGTGCATTGTGAAGGGCGTTGTGCCAGTTGTGTTGGTGGGACAACAGGGTCTTCTTAATGATGCGGATCAGATTTTTATTGGTTGACTCATCTAAACCATTTCCTTGGGGATAGTAATTTGCAGAATGTTTAAGAAAAATACCATTTTCCAGAGAAAAATCATATAATTTAAAAGATGAAAAATAAGTTGCATTATCAAAAACCAAGGAAGTCGGAATGCCAAACCTGGTGATGATGGAATGAATGACGAATTCTATTACCTCCTGATCATTGATTTGGCATAAAGATGCTACTTCGACCCACCTGGTGAAATAATCAGTAGTTGTAAGAATATACCAGTGTTGCTTGGAAGAGTGAGGTATTATTTCGCCAATGACGTCCAAACCCCACTGTAGAAAAGTTTCTTCCACTGCTACTAATAGTAAGGGGGCGGCTGGCCGCGCTTCTTGGTTTATGAATTTCTGGCACGGGATGCACTGCTGAACATATGCATGCGCATCTATGAAAAGGGTTGGCCAATAGGATCATGCACGCATTATCTTATGGGTGGTGGTATCTCCGGAAAAATGACCTCCAGTTGGTCCGTTGTGCAGCTCGGTCAAGATTTTCTGCGCTTCATCATGTTCCAAGCAGCGTAACATGACCCCATCGTAATGTTTCTTGAAAAGCTTCCCCTGGATCAGCTGGTAAGATGCAGCTTTGAGTCTTATCGCGCGTTTCTGCCGGGCAGTTAGAGCGGGGTCTAGGGTACCCTAAGCTAAGTATCCTGAAATGTCAGAGTACCAAGAAGGGCTACTCTACTGAGGCACATGGTCACTCTGGTACATATCGATTTCTTGTTCCCAACACTCTTCTTCAACTCCATGGGAACTTGCAGCTTCCGCAGCCATTTGGCATAAACCTTGTCCTTTAACGGTGTGTGCTGGTTTAAACTCTAAATCATACTCTTGCAGGCATGCCACCCAGTTGCCTCGCCTTTCGCCTAGCTCTTGCTGCACAAATAGTGAGCCGAAAACTGGGTGTGGAATGAAAACCGTGACGTGGTTTTTCAAGATGTAGGGCTTGAAATGCTTGACCGCTTTGTAGACTGCATAGGCTTACTTTTCGATTTTAGGGTATTTCAATTCAGCTCCTTGTAAACCAGTACTCATGAAGGAAATGGGCCGCTCGTCATTGTTTCCGTCTTTCTGCGTGAGGACAACTGCAAGTGATGAATCTGAAGTGAAAGTATACAGGATAAAGCCTCTTCTAAAATCTGGACTTTGAAGGGATGGCGCTTCAGCTATGGCCTGCTTGATTTTTGCGAAAGCCTCCTTCTCTGGCAGGTTCCATTTGAACACCACATTATTTTTTATCATCCCCTGCAAAGGCCTAACTATCGAGGAAAAATCCGATATGAACTTGCAGACAAAATTGATTTTCCCCAAGAAATATTGCATTGCTTTCTTACTGATCGGGGGGGAAATCTGGGCAATAGCTTTCGCCCGCTCTGGATATACTACAATGCCTTGCTTAGTTATAATGTGGCCCAGCAAGTTCCCTTCCACCACAGCGAAAACACTCTTTTTTGGGTTGAGTGAAATCCCATACTTCCTGCACCTCTCGAAGATTTGCTTGAGGTGGCATAAATGATTGCCCCGGTGTTTTGAAAACACAGTGATGTCGTCCAAATAGAATACCACGCTCTGCCCTATCAAACCACGAAAAGCTATATCCATGGCCCATTGGAAAGTCTCCCCCTCGTTAATCACTCCAAAAGGCATGCACCTAAAAGTAAATTTTCCCCATTTGGTCTGAAAGGTAGTTTTCAATCTGTCTGGTTCAGCTACCAGTACTTGGTTGTAACCAGAGAACCCATCCAACAAGGAGAACATGTCGGATCTAGACACAGCTTGCAATATTTGTTCCATAGGTGGCACTGGGTAATTATCTTTGTTTGAGGCTCAATTTAGATTTCGTAAATCCACACATAAGCGGATCTCACCAGACTTCTTCCGTACCGGGACCAAATTTGATACCCATGTGGACTGACGAACTTTGAAGATAATGCGTGCATCCAATAGATATTTGAGTTCTTTTAGGATCATCGGTTCCAAAGTAGGGTGTACTTTTCTGAGCTTAAGTTGGAACGACTTCACACCTTCCTTCATGGGTATGACATGCTGAATAACCTGAGTATTGTACGTACATAAATAATTATACGTACAAGAAAATACATCTCGATACTTCCGAAATAGTTGGGTGAATGCCTGCGTCTCTTCGTCGGTACAATCTTTCCCGAGGTTAATGAACTTCGGGTTCTCCTCTGATCCCAAATTCACTTGCCGATGTGCCAAAATGGAACCTTGTACCTTGGTATTTGGGGGGCCGCGAAATCAGCTTTGCAGGTCGAAGAGATTTTCAAGTGACACTATCCCCTTGGGCATGGGGTTTTTCTTTGTGTTTGTCATGCTCTTCCTACAAGTCTTGGTCGTGATCCGCCTCATCAATTTCTGCATCTTTGAATACTTCAGTGTTGAGCATAAACTCCAATATCTATTGATCATCATCAAAAATGCGTAAATTAGTAATATTATTTGGCATGGAGGGTCTATATATAACTTCAATAGAAAATTTGTCCCTCAAAGGGGTAAATCTAGCAGTAGCATTAGCCAGAGTATCAGCTGCTGCATTGTGCATTCTAAGAACAGATTTAATTCCAAAAGCATCGAAAGAAGAAATAAGACACCATACCTCTTGCTGATAAGCTTTTAAATGCGGAGACAAACAATGAATGGTATTGCGTACCTGCCGAGTAATGATCTCGGAATCTCCAATAACTTATAAGCACCTTACCTTTAAATCCAATGCCTTCTTGAGTCCAAGGATTAGAGCTTCATATTCGGCAGTATTTTTTGTGCACTGGAACTCAAGCTGGCATGAGATCAAGAATTTTTCCTTTTGAGGGTCTAGCAAGATGCAGCCTGCGCCAGCTCCGTCATGGGTATTGGAACCGTCATAGTACAGGGTCCACATGTCACTCTCTAGCTCTTTTGGGGTCATAGGTTGGGGCAGGACTTCAGCTTGGTGAGGGACGGGAGTGGCTTGGTCTTCTACGACAAGTGTAAGTTCAGACTGGACCTCGGGGTCTACTGGAGACTGAGGAGGATGATAACATCCAAAAATGGCTTCCAAGAAGCACATGCCAAGCTCCTCTTGGGAAAAACTGATGGGTTCATTAGTAGCATCCAGATCAGTCACAGTATATTTCATATAAGGCTCACTTTCGACCTTGATTTGGTTATTTCGGCCCTTGTAAGGAAGGCACAGGTGGGACCAGTCGATGGCAAAGTATCCTTGCAGCTTGCTGGACAAATCCCTGCTGAGTAAAAGGTCGTAGGCTTCTGGAATGTCAACGACTATAATGTCAATACATTGGTGGACTCTAGAATCGGACGAAAGATGGATGATGACGTTATTCAGTTCTCCTATAGCTGGCACCAGAGATCTGTCAAGTTGAATGATCCTCGCGTCAGTTTTTTCCGGGCGGATGTTCAACTTCTTACAAACAGATAGGGGCATGACGTTTGTAGACGCGCCGGAGTCAACTAGATAGTTATGGACGTTGAAGTTGAAGATCTCAAAAGACAGGAGGAAAGGAGGAGTAGACCCCCTAGAATTTGCATTGATGGTGTTTACGATAGATTGAACACTTGGACTAGGCTGCGCGGACGTGTTGCTCACAGGCTTAGTAGTTGAGGTATTGACGAAGGCTTTAAGAATGAGTTGTTGTTGATTCATGATGTGGGCAAGCTCGTAGAGGGAGATGTTAGCTCTGGTTTTCTTCATGTCCTCTACAATGTTATACGTGGAATCACATTGAGGATAGGGCTTGGTAGTGGTTGTGGGGGACCCCATCGGGAGCTTGTTCTTCTGATTTGCTCGGGTGTTGTCATTGGTGGGCTTCTTAGGGGCAGCTTGTTGTTCATTCCCCGGGGGGAGAATTTTCCTTAAGAAAGCCCTTTTCTTCTCCTTAAAGGATGGTTCGGGGACCGGTCCTTTGCTCCTAAGGCTATAGTTTATTACGGGTGGGCCTTTAGGATTGTATTCCATGTTGATATCAGTGACGGTAAGATTGTTTTCCCCGCAGATAACGTCAAATGCAAGAACCGAGGACCCTGGTTCTTCATCCGAGGGAAAATCCTCATCATGGTCTGAAACATCATCCTCCCCTGCATCCCCTGGGGTTTGATCGTCCAGAAGCTGGTTTACTACTGCAGTCATGCTGCCAATCCATTGTGGGCATGTTTTTTCAGAGTGGGCAGCCTGGTGGAACGAACAGAAATTATCTTTTCCTATCTCTTCCACGTTGAGAATAGTGTTTGAGTTAGAAAGAGGTTGGCTAGTGTTGGGGTTGCTCTTTCTGAAAAAGGGCTTAGGGGCCTTGGCACTAGTCGTGGATTCATAACCCTTCCTCTTCAGGTCAGATATTTCATTTGTCAATATCTTGAGGGTGTTTGCTATACTCTCGGAGTCAAAAGCGTCTTTATCCTTATCTATGGTTTTTTTCGTGGAGGACTGACCCTTTTTCGCGATTGGTTTGTGGTCATCTCTCCCCTCGTGATCGATAGCTCCTATAGAAAGCATGTCTCTTTCTACAGTGAGGGCAGCTATGTAGTTGGCTGCAAGGGTGGGCCGAGCTTCGCGTTTCACGAAGACAGCGATATCCCTGTGGAGAGCTTTTGTATGGTAGTCAATGGTAATAGAGTCGTCCAGCGCTAGGTTAAGGGGAAAATTTTGCAGTATGGTGGCAAAGCGTTGATTGAAGTCTCTAACCTTCTCTTTCTTATGGCACTTAATGTTAATTAACTCGGTGAGGAGCATGGAAGGGGTTTTGTCCTCTGAAAATTTCTGCAAGAATGCGCGACGGAATTGGTCCCATGATGTGATGGAGGCACTTGGGAGGGATCGGTACCAGGTGGCCGCTTTGTTTTCAAGAGTATGCAGAAACAGACGGCAAGCAACGTCATCTGTCTGAACCCTCATGATTTGTAGGGAAAGATAGAAACTTCTTATATAATCCTCGGCCAAAGTGCCCTTCTCGGGATCAAACTTGGGGAGATGCTTCTCAGGGTGCCTAGGTAGGTCGTGGAGGGGGCCCAAAAGATCTAATGGGGACTAGGCCATCCAGGCAAGTGGTTGCACTCTCCTAGCCTGTTGGTGGTGTCTGAACTCATGTTCGGATTCAATCCCTGTACATGACACCAATGCTTCTCCCTCATGGCGAGAGTGTTCATCTTGATGTCTCTCATGGTTGGCAATGTCTCTAATAAATCCCCAATTGTGGACATGTGGCCTATTTGGGTTTGGGCGGCGGTGGTTGGCACGGTGTCCTTGGCCTTGGCCTCTATCTTCTCTACCTCCAGTCTCACGGCCTCTATTCCCCTCAACTTAATTCCTACGGGCTCTATTTCCCTCGCCTCCCCCAGGTGCGGGGTGTGCCTGGTTGTTGTTTGGTTGGGCTTGGTTGGGCTGAGGGTCGAGGAAAGGTTCAATGGTATCAAATTCTTCCTCGTCGCCCCCTTGGAGCTCGGGGATCGGTTCATCACCTTGAACAGCAGTGGCTAGGTCTTCAACCATGATATTCACCAACTGGGGTATGGTACTCACTAGGGCACCGTTGCAAGTGATATTTTCAGTAGGGGTCCTAGTATGGGTCAAGAAACTCATGATTGGGGCATATCGAAATTCCCTGATGAGATTGCAGGCAGCTGGGCACAAGGCTCTCAGATGTTCTCTAGTAATTTCATATTATGTAGCCTCCTCCCTTGGAATATCTTCCAATGGAGGAGGAATAGGATCGTCGTTTATGACCTCCCCATGGGGAGTTTGTGATGGAATGTTGGTTGTATGCTGGGAGGTTTCCATCATGCCCTCCTTCTAGCGCCAATTATGTTGAAGGGAAAAATTGTTCGGCCAATAGTAGGGGATCTCCCCAGTAGAAAGTTACAATTAGACCTTGAACCGTTTGGAATAGGGATCCCGTCCGGGGTGTGGGTCCGGCTACCGCTTAAGTCACCTTCCCTTTGGTCTCAAAAGAACTCGATCGAACCTGCAGATGCACACTTACTCACATGATACAAGATACATGGTTGATGCATTAAACATGTATATAACACTATGCGTAGCAAGACAAATAATAAAGCATACATGCCGAAGGAGGTGTTGTCAACAACACATCTTTGGGGTTATCCTTGTAGGCTATTCTGAAAACAAAAGAAACAGTTATTTATGGCGAAATTCCCCCGTACTTCATGAAAGATAAAACGAAATGCTAATAAACAAAGTCATTAACATCCATTAAGAAGGCAATCAGTCTGAACATCATTAACACAAATACAGGAAACCATAATGCATGAATGATGCCATTAGAGAGTGCAATTTCATTAATCAAAATATTTTTTGAAACTGTATAGAAATACTCATAGTGTTCGCACAGCAAAACACTTCAGGTCCAAAAGGAGTTTCAATAGGTATTTGTATTCATATGCAAAAAGAGTGTTGTCTTTCAATACATTGTTGTATAGCTCTTGAGTCCAAAAAAATAAAAGTCCTTTACATTTTCCCCGGAGGGGGTTTTATAGATCAAACTTTCCCTTTGGGCTCCCTGACTCTTCACCTGCCCGCCGGTTGAGTTGCCCTGTGACCTGGGAGAAAATTTGCGACCTGCAACTTGGCTGGTGAGTGCGACCTGCAACCTACTGGGCAGTGTGACCTACGAACTATTGGGCAGTGCGACCTGCGACCTACTGCCACTGAGTTATGAAGATGGGCGCGTAATTGAGAGGTCAGGGGCATCAATCTGCTTTCCTTTCAGGAAGTCTTGCCAGGTCTGATATTCTGCTGCTATGGGAGAAACTAGAGGGAGCTCCTCTTTCAACCAATGCATGCACTCCAGAGAATTTGGGACGAGAGTTTCCTTCTTTTGTGAGATCTGGTTTGAAAGGGAGGCGAGCTTGGTGTAAATCCATACTGGCGTGACAAGAAACTTGCCCAAGTTTTATTGTGACGCTGCAAGATCAGGAGTGATAGCAGCTTGCCTAATGGGCGACAGAAATGACTAGATCTCTTGATCTAACTGATCCCACATTTTTGCCTCGTCCAGTTCCCCCAACGAAGGAATGTGGTGCATGGTGTGCATCGAGTCAATGCCGCTGATTAGGTGTTCATAGGCATACATTAATTTTTCCAAATCCTTGGATAGCTTATCCTTGGACTTCATTTTCATTCGGATTTGGACTTTGGCATCTTGTGTACGAATCCAATCCTTCTTTGGAAAATTCTCAGGGGCCTGAGGATACCGTGCTGTCCAGTCCATCATCCAGTCTAAGGCAGTCGAGGCCTCTTTTAGCTGCTCGTGCTTCTGCTTATTCTCTGCTTGCGCTCTTACCAATGGGGCAACTGTTTGTTTTATGGTGAACATTTACCCATACACTTGCCTCATGGTCACCTCTAATGTGTCAAACTCTTTTATAATGGAAAGCGGAACTTCATTGACAGGAGGAGTTTTTCTTTGGAGTTGTTGAACCTCCTCTCTCAATGTCGTCCTTTCCTATTCTGCCCTTTTTACCCGCTGTTCCACTTCTTGTAGTCTATTTTTTAGAGAAATGATCTCTCTACTCATTCTAGTCACATTTTCTTCCGTGGCCACAGCGAAAGCTATGCCAGCCGATGCTATCATCATATGATTAGTCCTGGTGTCAAGGACTATGTATTTTCCGTTTGCGACTGTGGATGCAACGGACGGATTTTACGCTAGGCACCTTCTCTTTTGTTGCTGGATTTTTAAAGAGAACTTATCAAATGTGAGTCTCGTGAGGTCAAAGACTTCCTCCTCTTGCCTCTGGGGGGAACTGACATCGAGGAGCGAGGTTTGTGTACTGCTTAGGGGTAATCAAGGGGAGACACCTTGATATCCTCCAGCATTTCATCCTCTTCTTGTTTCTTTTTCTTTTTCTCCTCTTCCCTTTGTCGGCGTTCGGCTTCAGCCTTCTCATGTTCTTTCCTTTGCCTGAGCTCTGCTTCCGCCGCTGCTTCTAATTTGGCCTTCCTTTTCCTCTCAGCTACTGCGGCTTGCTCAACTTCCACTTTGTCTAGCTCTTTCTAGAGTTCCTGTTCAACAGACGTGTCAGCTTCCTTTTTCTCTTTCTCCATCTTGGCCTCCTCGGCCTGCCTCTTCTTCTATTATGCCTTTAAGCTCCTCTTGCGCTTCTCCTCGTCCTCTTTCATTTTCTTTTCTCTCTCTTGCTGGGCTTTTGCCTCCATTTCTTTCTGTTGGATAGAGGTACTTTGCCCTGTAGTGGTCCGAGGCTTCTTAGCTAGAGAGGAAGAAGCACCTCCTAATTCACGACCCCTTGCTTCCAAAGTTTGGTCATCAGGGTCCTCTTGGCGAGGGTCCACCCCCGGGGCATATTGCCTATCTGCATTGTACCAGTTCCTCCTTTCAACCTCTCCCGGGCGTTCAGTATGCTGATAATTCCATTTGAATTTAGCCTTCTTGCAATGTTCAGGAACTATCCTCTCCAGGTTGTATGTTCGGTACTCTAAAGCCCTAAAGGGATAACTTTTTATCTCTTCTCCCTATGCCTCTACCTCTCTGAAGTCTTTAACTATGTATGCATTGATAGTGAGGGGTAGAGTGGGCCACGACTTCTTCTTGCCTCTGGACAGGACCCTGGAGAAACCTGACGACATTTGAAAACAGACCTCCTGTATGAGCACTTTGTCTGTAACAAAACGAGACAGAGCATGTGGTGCCCTGAACGAGCCAAAGACTCGGATGATTGTATATTCAGCGAAAGGGAACCAATGCACCACTTTGCTGAGCGTCTCCATCACTCGCCAAGACATGCAGGGAGCGTCTTGGCCGAATAGTTTTCTGTATAGAACATGGATGAATACTTGGGAGATCAGCTCTATGTCTGATTTATATTGGGATTCCCAAAACGCCTTGGTCTATAGATGAATGGCACAGATCTATTTGGGATCCCAGTTATGTGCCCATCCTTCAAAGTGCAAACTCGCACAGATGGCATTCAATAGATAAGAGGCCATATAAAATTTGGAAGGCATTCCTTCATCTGGCGCTAATGCCGAGGATAAATTTGTGTGAATGGAGGTTATCAATATGCTTGCCCAATTGAATCGGGTGCCATACACTGTGACGTATTCCATGATAGTTTCCCATGAGCCATTGAAGGTAGTGGTGTCTAGCCGCCCATACAGTCTGCACAGCAGGGCAGCCACTAATTTGTAAACTTTCCTGAGGCTCGCCACTGGGTATTCCTGGTCTTTCTTGACCTTAAACTTCTCGGGCTCCTCCCACCATTGCCTTATAGTGTCGAATACAGGAACTTCATGAGCAATGGCCCAATATTCTGTGAAATCTTCTTCCCGCTCTAGCAAAGAATAATAGACATGGGTGTTAGAGCCTTTTAGCATTGCGAAAGCCTTGCCTTCACTATCTCTGATCACGAACTTCTTGGGATCTATTTTCTGTATGATCCAATCCATCATTTCTGGGCATGGGAATATTTCCGGATGAGCACCTACGAGATGGAGTTTGGACCTTTTCACATTCGAGTATATCTCCCGATCGGGGAGGTCTTCTGGGAATTCCATTTTAGCGAACTCCTGGTACACGTGGTACAATCGCATGTTGTCCCCTTTGGAAAAGGTGCAAAGGGTATCTCTGTATATCTGCGGCAGGGATATTTTCATGTCCTTCTCTGTATATTCCACTGCCACGTGCTTTTCTTTCTTCTGGGACGTTCGTGGTCCCATATCGCTGGAATCTGAGAGGACAGGCATACACTCCAAATCTACTTCAAATTCACCTGTCATGTTCATGAAAGAATCCCAAGATAAGAAAGACGCCATGATGATGAAAAAAAAATTAAAGTTTATCAATTACTTCACTGGGACACAGGAAAAACTGAATAAGTGGTCTACTGGGTTGCGTGGTTGCAAGTTGTAAAAAAGGGCAAGGTGCGACCTTGTGACCTTGCGACTAGGTCGTAGGGTCGCGTGGTCACAAATTTCGGGAAAAATCGGAAATCCGACTTTGTGACCTTGCGACTGGGTTGTTGGGTCGCTGGGTCGCAAATTGCAGAAAATTGGAGGGATGTGACCTTGTGACCTTGTGACTAGGTCACTGTGTCGCGGGGTTGCAAGTTTCAAAAATTGGAGAGAATGCAACCTTGCGACCTGGCGACTAGGTCACGGGGTCGCAAGTCGCACTAGGGCTTGCCGGGGGGTTTTAAGCGTGCGCAGTGTGGAGTGTTTTTCCCTTTAACTGGAAAAATACAAGGCTAAATGGGTCCAGACAGAGTCAAGGGATAGTTTTTGGAGTAGGGAAAAGGCCATGAGAAGCTGGACAAGCAATTTTGATGAGTTTGGGGCAAGTGTGGTGAAGATTGGAATCAGAAGGAAACCCTAAGTAATAAATACAAAAAATAACTGAGGAAAATGAAAATTTAAAGGCTAAGGGATACAGGGAAATGACAAGAATAACCAAAAAGGAAACAACACGAGGGAAAATGGCAACTTACCCGGGAAAATCGCGCGCCAGTCGACTTGTCAGAGCCATTTCTTTCTATTCGCTGCATATGAAAAATGCGACCTAGCGACCTCCTTTATATAAAAAGGTCGAACGTGCAAGCATTTAATGAGGTTGTGAAGTCGCAATTTGGGCGATATGAGAGATATGCGACCTCATGACCTTACGACCTTGCGACCTCTGGGTCACGGGGTCGCTAGGTCGCGGAGTCGCGGTTTTCCAAAAAATGAAGTTTTGCGACTTTGCGACCTTGCGACCTTGCGACCTTCGGGTCACGGGGTCGCAAGGTTGCGGGGTCGCGGTTTTCTAAAAAATGAAGTTTGCGACCTAGCGACTTAGCCTTCTAGACTCCTTACTTAGTTTTTCTTTAAGTTCAAGGTGCTCCGAAAAATTTTGAAGTGGGTTTTTTTGGAGGGTGTTGTAGAGGCTACAACACCTTCGTAGAAATAAAGTTATAGCGAAAATTCTACGATGACCATTTTAAGTGAAATTGAGGAGCCTGCAAATATGCCTAACTTCAACAGATCATATCTCCGAAAATATTGTGAACCAAGTTCTAAAATTTTGCGATGATGTTTCTCAGGCGTTCGGCTTCGCACTATAAAAATTTCAGCTCCTGAACCTTCGTACAAAAAAACGTTATAGCGAAAATTCCACGATGACCTGTTTGGAGCAGCGAAACCCTAGAATCCAAAACTTTGATACCAAATGTTGTGAAACCAACTTCAAAAGTAGAAGAAAAGAGATATCAACACCTTAGAAATAAGCCACTTCGAGGGGGCTACCTCCAATATATTATATGAATGAAAAATTCTTGGATGATACAAATTACAAAACCTCCTTTCTATATAGAGTCTGTGGGGCCACAATGTAATCCTAGCCGACCTAAGAATAATAATTTAAGGGCACAATAATAACAATATGGGGGTTATAGGGGTAAAATAATAACAATAAGGGGGCTACAATAACAACAATAAGGGACTATACTAGTAATATAGGGACCTAACGAGGAAGAAAAAGAGGAAGCAGAAAGAGGTCACAGCACTGGCATAGCAGGAGATGACCCACCACCACCATGCGCTGAGGATGGGGCATTTTCTCCAATTGGAAGGGTTCTTGCATCATTGAGAGGAGTTCCCAAGTACTTGACCTTGAGGGTTCGAGGTTCCATCTTAGATTAGAGGGTTTCGGTTTTTATTGACAGTGGGGCTACCCACAACTTTATTGATGCCCAACTAGTGCAGAGGAGGGAAATACGTACTAATGATTTTGAGGTATTTTACGTTTTGGTCCCAGGAGCTAGAACTTTGCAGTGCATGGATTATGTTCCATCTTTATCTGTCACCATGGGGAAATATAGATTGAATGATCACTTCTTTGTGGTTCTAATTCCTAACACCAATGTGATATTGGGTGTGCAGTGGTTGATTACTTTTGGGAAGGTCACCATAGAATGGGAGACTTTGCAGATGGAAGCGGTGGATAGAAAAAGTGGCAAAAATCAAATGATTAAGGGCATGCACACATATCATTCACAAACAACTTCCACACAAAAAGAAAAGATGGATTTTCACAGTGGAAGCAAGGACCTAACTATCCCATCTATTATGCACATGACTTTCGACCATGAGACATTATTATTTTGTGGCAAACCACCTGGGGGGCCACCTTATCCAGAGTTGGTGAGTAATGTCTCACATCAGGGTGAACCACTCATAGATCCAGGAGGAGTGGGGGCATTATGAGGCCATGGCACAATGCTGAGAGCTTTGGGTAGAATCAAGGAGGAGGGAGACATTCTCCCAACATCATCATTACCCACTCTCATATCAGATCTTGCACTGAGAAAGGAGAAGCAGAGGGAGGATAGAAGCCTTCCATTTTGTGACTTTGCCATGAGAGATGTCAAAGAGGATGAAAACCATATGACATATGTTTTATATGATAGATCATCAACACTGTCACTATGGAGGATAGATCCATATTGGAAATCCCAGTTGTTGGTGGATTATTCCAAGGATCTTTACACATGCATGATACTTGATGACCAGCTTCTAGAGGATGGATATTCAGTAAAATATGAGGTCATCTACAATCATGGTAGGATCTTCATATCTAGAGCATCAAATCTCAAGGAGAAGTTACTACATGCAGTACATGAAGATTTTATCTTCAACCATACTTATTCCATGACAACCTACAATACCATCATGTAGGGATACACTTGGAAAGGCTTTGAAGAGGAGATATATCAGCATTTGAGAAGATGCATGGATCATGTGGAGATGGAGGAGATACATAACTCTATAAAGGAGTTATCACAACCACCTCTTCTCTCTTTGGGAATGAGAGGGGATCTATCTATGAGCCACTCCATTTGTATGAGCAGGATTTATGGTAAGGATCATGTTTATCTGCATAATGATTTACTTGACAATTATTTTAATTCCTTTACCATATATGTGCAGGCCACTACTCCAAGTAGGAGCATTCTCCCTTACAAACTTCATGGCCAAATATGGGCCATAAACATTGTTGAGCATGGCCACTCCCTAGGAGGATATATGGAGATGATTTACAATTCTTGGTGCACTCCAAAGGCACCAAAAATTTCTCACCTTTTCAAAACATGTGATAAGTCTATGGAAGCATGTAAGTGGTGGAAAAAACACTTACCATATCATTATTTGATGCAGTTAGGAGATATACTGCGCTGGTTCCACATGTGGGACTATGATCCACCTCCATTTTTACATATGGTTTTTTATGTATACTTGGTTTTGATCTAATACTTTGATGATGTCCTTATTATTTTTATGGGAATGGATGGAGGAAGGGTGGAAGGACCGGATTTTCCCTTTGGGAGAGAGACTCTCCATGTTTCTTATGCTACATGTTTCAGGGAGAACATTCGGAAAACCATGATTTCTTCATTGGGACTTTTGCTTCCTTGTGGGATGAGTCATTTTCATCTCATAAGAACTTGGGAGGAGCATGTCATGGAGGGATTGATTGGGGACACTTGGCTTATGAGGGAAGCTTATCACATGGAGGTGTCACCAATGGTGGAGGAGAAGAGTTGCAGCACTCACCTTTACCGTTGCTTGAGGACAAGCAACATTTGGGGAGGGGAGGACTCTAATATTCCCAATCGGCCATGAGCTAGTTGGAATATTAATTTTTTTTTTTACTTCCTTGTTTTCTGAATAATAGGGTATGGAGATCCATAAATATCGTTAATATGAATAAAATCACTACTAATGTGAAAGGAGGACATCTTATCAGCTTGTTTAAGCACCCTTGTGTGTGAAAAGGGGCTAGAACACCTAGAATTCGTCAACTTTGACCAAATCAACAATGTTGTCATGGAGGAGTGGTATTCATTATGGGACAATGTAGTTTTGGGTGGAGATTCCATGCATGGAAGTAGTGCCTTAAATGAGTGGGGCCAAGGGTGAGGAAGCTCATCACTTATATAAGGAAGAGGATGGCAGCCATATTTGATTATGCATGTTATGTTATCATATTTTGATTATATGGTCTATTTAGACATATAATCTTTCTTCAGTTGTTTAACTAATATTGCAGTGTTGTTTAGCACAGGGTGTTCTGGAGCAGGAATCCCACCTCTTTCCTTTAATGACCTCTAGGAAGAGCATTTCACTACATTCCACATTCAGGCATTAGGCCGAGGCTTCAGTATTAATGTACAACACAGTTTCTGTTGAGAGGTTCTGTTGTGTTGCAGGGCAGAAGTTGTGGAGGGTTGATTTGGGTGATTTCTGAGCTAGATCTTATTGGAGGGAGGTTCCTTTCTCTTGGGAGGATAGGAAAGAAGGCCTTGGAGCATCATTAATACATTTGGCACCAGGCGACAGTGTTTTTATCCCCTACAGTGCAGTATCAATCTAGATTTGCATTATTTTCAAGGAGGAGTTGCAGGGTGGTTTCAGTGCACCATCTGGGGAGGAGGTTTTCTAGTGAAGGAACCAGCCTTCCATCTAGAGAGTATATTGGAGAAGGCTATATTTCTTGCTACATCAAATCAGCCACATCTTTCTAGCAATATTGTTGCAGTGAATCTTCATCCCTAGGGCTTTGATTCAGTTCTTGTATATTGGTCTATTTCTAAAAACCCACTTGGGTTCTTTGTTGGAGGTTGTATAGAGCCTAGATCTACACTTCTTGTATCTTTTGAGGCATATAAAAGCCATATATATTTTGTGTATTCATTTGTGGTAGCAGTGCACCTTATGACTGCGCTGTAGCAGTCTTCCAGCGTTTTGATATAGTAGCAACACCTCATTCTTGAGGGATTTCTGTATTGGAGGCTTGTTGAATCTTGTCACATGCTTTGTGGCCCATTATTTTATACATATATGCTGCTGCAATGATGAATGAAAAGGCTCCATATTGATCTCATGTTTTTATGTGATGTTTTACACTCATTTTCCCCTTATTCCTTCTTTTCCCATTTGAGAATATTATAGTGTAACTATGCCAAACACATGACTTATATGATAAAAAATTTCCTACTTTTGTTTCATATATTTATTTCAGCCCTATAAGAGTTCAACAACACAATACGACCATAAGTTGCTTGTTGTCACAAATATATTATGTCACTGCCCCTTAATGTAATAAAATGATGTTACTGTCTTGAATTTAACACACAAATAATGATGTTGTCGATTTCGTAACATGTATTCTCTCTGAGCATATCATAGATAGAACATAATTTTTATTGAATATAGCATAACTGAGTTACTATGTCGTTTTGAAATTAATTGCTAGGACTCATGTCCTTTATATTTTTTTTCATTATGTTAACATTCTCTATGGAATGTATATAAGTAGTTTATCCACATGACTACATATTAATTCCTTGCCTATGCCTTCTATATTATCACGATATCAAGCTGAAATTTTTCTTCGGGAATAATTTGTTTTTCCTACTATATTAATATTTTGTATTATATGTAAGTTTATTTTATTCCACCATATTTCTAATGTAACATAAAAATAATATATTATATATGTATTATGTATTTCCATTATTCGGTAGAAACCAAGAGCTAAATGTTGTTTTTATTATATTTAAATCTAATCCTAGTACTCTTTTATTTTGATATTATAATTTTTATTCAATTTATGATAGGCTCCTCGTTATGTTTTATACCGTAAGAAAAATTTATCCAAATTTCGTTTACTGTAGGTAATAACAATTCTATATACACCCTTTCGTTTGTAAATAATTATTCCATTCCTTCTCCTACAAAATTCCTCCAAATACTCTTTTTTTTCATTCTTATCGCTATAAGAAGAGCAAATTTTACGATTTATATATATATATATATATAGTGGAAACCAAGAGCTAAATTCTATTTTATTAGATTTAAATCTAATCCTAGTACTCTATTATTTTGAAATTACAATCGTTATTCAATTTATGATATGCTCCTCGTTATGTTTTATTCGCTGAGGAAAGTCTATACACGCTTGGTTTACTCTCAGTGATAATAATTCCATTTACACCCTTTCATTGGTAAAGAATTATTCCATTTCTTCACCTATAAATTTCCTTCAATTACTCCTTTTATCATTCTTATAACTATAAGACAAGAAGTGATATATATATATATATGAAGGTATAGTTACATGTATTTAGGTATACGGTATTACATAGTATTATAATTTTCTTCCGGCTAGATTTAAAAACAGAATATTTTATTAAATTATTGAATAGGAATAATATAGATATCCATTTTTCCTTATCAAGAGAATTCTAAATACTTCATTTATACAATTTTTTTCGTTTATATCCCATTAATAACTACGATAATTATGTCTAGATTATATATATATATATATATATATATATATATATATATATATATATATATATATATATATATATACTCTCAATTAGTACCCTATTAATATAATTCACAACTTTTATTTTCCACTTCTATTATTTATGTTCAACAAATGTCATAATATATCTATACTTCTATAAACCTCATATATAATTAGCTCATAATTCTAATACCAGTTAACTCAATTGTTGGTGCATCTTGAAATCTTATTCTTATATCAATTATTGCATAAATAATTGAATTCATCGTAATTCAACAACGTACACCACGATAATAAATTATTCTATGCATGCGGCCAAAGATTCAAGAACATAAAAAAGTAACCTAAATAATAATAGCATAATATGCATGTAACCTATAGTATGAACAAATAAGTACAAAAATATAGCGTGTCCTCTAGTCTATCAGTACATAAAAATTTACCATTCAAATTCAAAAATAAGATATGAACATAATTTCATCTAACCATAGTTATTTCTTGTAGAATCTTATGGAATGGAGCACATCCCACCCAACCATGAACTATATTTAATACTCCCCCCTAAGCTAATATGTTCTTTTCCTTATGGAATAAACAACCCCCTTTCATTGATAGGTGGTTCTTTTATAACTTTCTTCCCAACATACTTATTAGCAACGTCATGCTTTAAGGTCTCTCACCTTTTTGTCTAAGAAATTTTAATGTTTTTTCTTGGAAAATATTCTTTTCATTTTCTTTAAAGCACACTTTTCTCTTCCATGATGCTTTATTCCACCCCACTTAGTATTTATCTCCAACTAATTAATTAAAACAATCTTTCTCTCCCATTATCTTAACTTAATTTCTTTTTAATTATTTTCTCCTAGGATTTTTAGGAGACTTTTAGGAAAGATCCATCAGGTGAACTTGACTACCAACAACATTTTCTAAGCTAGAAAGAAATCTTATAACTCTAGTGATCTCTCATGAATATTTCCATGCAATTCATTTATTAATTCAAATAAAAATAAATTAATTACATCACCGCATAAGTCTCATCATAGCTTCCATTTCAACTAAATCCAATAATTTTTTAATGTTTAAAAATAGTAAATGGTTCAAAAGAAAATTCATAGGGGTGTTACATCCCCCGCCCACCATTTTTTTAATAAAAATTATCCTCGATGTTTTCTCAATTCCATCTTTTCTAAAGATGGAAAGAAAATTTCTCTTGCATTTCCTCTTTTGCCTCTACCCCGGTCTCTTCAATGCAATGGTGCTTCCACTTGAATTTATCTTGTGTGATGGCTCAATTCCTGATCATTCCATAGCATGTTTTCTTATATTCTAAACAAGTGCTTCCTATTTTCCAACATGTATCCACCAAGGATCATCCACATAAACCCAAACAAAGGTATACACATGGACACAAGAAGGTCAAAAATATTAGTATAACATTACATAATACCATAGGTCCTTTCATACATTTATTTACAGTTATGTTGTTATGAAACCAACTCCAAAAATAGAAGAAAAGAGAGATCAACACCTTAGAAATAAGCCATTTCGAGGGGGAAACCTCCTTTACATTACATAACTGAACAATTCTTGGATGATACAAATGAAAAAACCTCCTTATATATATAGGAGTCCATGGGATCACAATATAATCCTAGCCGACCTAACAATAATAATGTAAGGGCACAATAATAACAATATTGGGGTTACAGGGGTACAATAATAACAATAAGGGGGTTAAACTAACAACAATAAGGTACTACACTAGTAATATAGGGACCTAGCATGCCCCTCTCCTTGAAAAAAGTGTTGTCCTCAACGCTTGAGTAACTCTGGATGCTTCTGTCTAAAATTCTCATCCTCCCATGTGGAATCTTCGGTGGGTAAGTTCTTCCACATGATGAGATACTTTGAAATTGATCGATTTCATAGTTGTCAAGTTCCTGTTTCCATGATTGCTTCAGGTCGCAATATGATTTTTCCTTCCTGATCAAGTTCTAGAAATATTGTTTGAACTGGAAGTTTGTCACCTATAACCTTCTTTAATCATGAAACATGGAAAAAAGGATTCACTTGGGAAGAAGTAGGAAGCTCCAATTTGTATGCCATAGTACCAATATTTTTCAACACCTTGTAAGGACCATAGTACTTTGGTGATAATTTATTATACTTCTTAGCTTTCTTGAGGGACATTTGTTTTTATGGTTGTAGCCATAAAAATACCCAGTCTCCTACATCAAAAATTCTCTTGCTACGAAGTTGATTTGTCTGTTGTTTCATTCGATTTTGTACCAAATTTAGGTTATCCTTTAAGATTTGGAGAACTTCTTGTTGATGCTAAATGTGATCTTCCACTGCTTGAACCTTATAATTTTCTCTTAAAGATGATGCGATGGATGGTGGATGATATCCATAAAGTGCCATAAATGGGGTCATTTATGTTGTAGTATGGAAGGAAGTGTTATACCACCATTCCGCAAGAGGTAACCACTTGACCCATTGTGTTTTCTTATCATATATAAAACAAAAAATATATCCTTCCAAAAATTTATTTACTATCTCATTTTTGACATTCAGATTGAGGAAGATAAGATGAGGTAAGAGCTAGTTGAGTACCCAAACAAGAAAATAATTCTCTCCAAACATTTCCAGCAAAAATTGGATCTCTATCACTTATAATAATCTTTGGGTTTCAATATACCCTTTGAATTGTTTCCATAAATGCATTAGCAATTGTACTTGCTTTAAATGGATGAGATAATGCACAAAAGTGTGCATATTTGGTAATTCTATCAACTACGACTATGATGAAAATATTTCCTTCAGACTTAGGTAAACCTGTGATAAAATCCATTGAAATCTCCTCCCAACATTGACCTGGAATGGATAAAGGTTGTAGAAGACCCAGGGGTCTTCATTGTCTCAAATTTATTTTTGCTGGAAAAATAAACATTCCACCACAAAATTTTGAATATCATATTTAAGGCCATCCAAAAAAAAATCTTTCTTCACCCTGCGGTAAGCTTTTAGAAATCCCGAGTGTCCTCCTAAAGGAGAAGTGTGCAATTCCAAACAATATTTTGTTTTAGTTGCGAATTCTTACAAATATATAAGTGATATTTGTACCATATGGAATCATTTTTCCAACTAAATGTATCATATGTACTAGGATCTTGCTACAGCTTTTGAATGAGTGTACACACTTCTTCATCCTTCTCCCATTCATCCATCGCTTTGGTTATCCAATTTGGTTGGAAAATAGAAATGGCATAAAGCAATGCTTCCACCTCTTCATCCTTTATTGAGAGTGCATGTGCAACAACATTTAGCTTCCCTTTTTTGTAGATGATTTAAAATTCATAACCCAACATCTTTGTCACCCATTTTTGCTACTCTTCTAAAGATAGTCTTTGTTCTAAAAACTGTTTAAGACTACCATGATCAATTTTTACCTTGAAGTGTCTTCCCATTGGGTAAGGTTGCCATTTCTTTAGTACATTTAGTATTGCCAACATTTCCTTCTCATAAATAGCTTTATGTAAATACTTTCCATTGATTGGAAAAATTTCAAAAGAAATGGGTGTTCCTTCTTGCATTAAAACAACACCAATTCCATTTCTTGACGCATCACATTCCCCAATAAAGGCTTTTGTGCAGTCTAGCATAGCTAAGACTGGTGCTAGGAAAATTTCCTCTTTAAGATATTCGAAGGCCTTATTTGCTTTAGAATTCCATGAACATTCATCTTTCTTCAATAATGTTGTTAGAGGTGCTTCTATTCTCCCATAATTCTCAAAAAAGTTGCGATAATACCCTGTTAACCCAAGAAATCCTTGCAACTGCTTTATGTTTGTGGGGACTTTCCATTCCTTAATGGCTTTAATTTTGGCAGGGTCTGCCTTAACACCCTCATGAGATACAATATGACCCAGATATTCCACCTCTTATACTCCAAAGAAACATTTGGATGATTTTTTCATATAATGTTTTCTCTTCAAATAGTTTGAGCACCCTGTCAACATGTTGAACATGATCCTTCTAAGACTTGTTGTAGATTAGTATATCATCAAGAAATACTAGCACAAATTTTCTAAGGAAATGTTTGAAAATGGAATTCATCAATCCTTGAAATGTAGAAGGTGCCTTATTAAGGCCAAAAGCCATGACCAAAAATTCATAATGACCCTCATGAGTTTGAAATGTTTTTTTCGTAATATATTCAATCTTCATTCTAATTTGATGATATCATGAACGAAGATCCAACTTGGTAAAATAAATTTATCCATGTAATTCATCCAATAATTCATCAATCACAGGAATAGAAAATTTATCTTTAATAGTGAGCTTATTTATCTCCCTATAATCTGGACACATGTGCCATAATCCATCCTTCTTGTGCACCAATAATAATGCAACAAAGAAATAACTTTGACTAGGTTGAGTTATACCAACCTCTAACATTTCTACAATTATACGTTCAATTTCTCTCTTTTCGAAATAAGGATATCTGTAAGGCCTGATGTTTGGAGGAACACTTCCTGGAATCAAATGAATAGCATGATCATGATGATGAATAGGTGGGAGTCCTTTGGGAGTTTCAAACATCGTCGAATAATTTTCCAAGACCTTTTGGAGATCTGAAGAAAGAGATTATTTTGATGTTAGAACTTCTAGTGAGCATAATTGTGAAATTACGCCTCGTTTTTCTTTCTTCAGAAGATTTTTCATGACATTAGAACTTATTATCTTTCCTGGCTTCCCTCCTATATGCCGTAATTCGACTTTCTTTCCTTCCAAAAAAAATCTCAAGAAAATTTCTTGAAAACTAAAGTTTTTGTCCCCAAAGATTGTAACCATTGTACTCCTAGTACAAAATCATCACCTCCCATTGGAATGGAAAGCATTGGACTATTCAATAGATATCCCCCCATGGTTAGCTTGATATTATGGCATCTTCTAGAGAAATTTATAGTTCCTCCATTTGCAACCATCACTTGACATTCTGGTGTTGGGTATAGGAAAGAATTCAATTCCTTGGCTACCTTACAATGAATAAAATTATGGGTGCTACCCAAATCAATCAACATTATTACCTTTTTCTTCTTGATATGTCCTTCTATCTTGAAAATTTGAGGAGTGGTAATCCTTTCCAATGCATTACACGATAAGGTGAGACTCATTTTTTCTTCTTCTAGGGTTGGCTCCAGGTGTATATTCTCTTCTTTTGAAGTTTCTTGTTCATTTTCTTCCTCCTCTTCATAATATATGTAAAATAATTTCTTATCATCACACTTATGACCTTTAGTGTATTTTCTATCCCAACTGTAGCAAAGCCCCTTTTCTCTTTTTTCTTCCAATCGTTGTGGTGTGGACATTGTAGGTTGTGGAAGTCTAGGAGTAGTAACACTTCCATCTTTATAGATGTGAGTGGTAGGCTTCCTTGTCTCCATAATTTTACTTTCAATTTTTCTTTCCAACCTGAATGCATTCCCTAATGAATCATGTTCCCAAAGGCAAACCTCATGTTAGATGTTATCCTTTAAAGTCCCTATGAAGACATTAATCATGCATTCCTTTGGAATATTAGTTACCCTTATATTCAATTTTTGGAAGTCCTCAATGTGCTCCACCACTGAACACTTTTGTTTGAGATTTATAAATTGGCTAAAGAAGGCGTTTCTCTTTGTATCCTCGTATTTTTTTATTATTTCCTCCATAAATATTGACCAAGTGACAATTTTTTTACGGGAGAAAAGCCATCGATACCATAGAAATTTATTTTGTTCTAAATGTAAAGTTGCAATGTGTACCTTTTGTGTGTTTTACACATTATTGAGATCAAAATAGTGCTCCAATATCTATAGTATCCATGTTACAGGATCCTTGCCATCAAAATTCCTCATATCCATCTTTGGAATATGGTGGTTATTCTATTAAACATTAGAGTTTATAAAATCACAATTAGCATTTATTTTTTTCTCATCATGAGTTTCCTCTACTATATTTTCACCATTAGCAAACATTTCTTGTATCAACTTTTTCAAACCTTCCATGCCTGCGTTTAGATCATTCTTCATGTTTTCGATGTTGTCTCTCATTTTTTCATCGATATTAGCTTCCACCTCATCCATCTTAGATTCCATGCCACCTTCCATGCCATCCATCTTAGATTCCATCCCTTTCCTCAAACCATCCGTCTTAGCTTCCACGCCTTTCTTCAAAACTTCTATTTCATTTTTTGTTGCTCTTTGCGAAAGTGAAATTTGGTGCACTTGATCTTGTAATTTTGATATGGCATGTTGCACTTCTTCATCTTCATGAGTCATAGTAGAGACTTTTGAACGTTTAATGGTTGTTAAATTCTTTTTAGCGGGAATTTTAGAACCCAATAATGATATATATTCTACAATATGCCCTTGGAATCAATTGAAACTGATTTTTCAAACAAGACTTGTGCAATTCAAAAAAAAAAAAATACACAGTTTTCTTTCTTTTGAGGAGCTCGATATTGAAATTGAATTATCTTTGTGATTTCGGAACTTCAGTATCTAAAATTCATTCCTATAGTATCCCTCTGAACCTTATTTCGAATGCCATAAGTTTGACCTAATTTGGATTCTTCAAGGCAAAGTTATGCCCAATATTCCACAATGACCTAATTATGGACTTGTTCAAAAGAGAAAACTTGTATGGCATACCATGTGTCATTGTTTCCTCCTTTGGCTCTGAAATTGATACACATGAAGCTACAGTCCATGTATGTGTAGTCACTTTTTACATAATTCCAATCTGATTCTCAGAGAGAGTTCTGACGATTTTCCCACGATCACCTCTTTGAGATGAAATTCAGGAGCCTGAAAAACCCTACCTTCGACAGATCATATCTCCAAAAATATTGTGAACCAATATTTGTAATATTTACACGAACTTCCTCAGGATTTCAACTTTGGATGATAAAAAATTCCTCTTTTGAACCTTCGTAGAAAAAAATTTATAGCGAGAATTCCACGATGACCTGTTTGGAGTAGCGAAACCCTAGAATCCAAAGATCTAATACCAAATGTTATGAAACCAGCTACAAAAATAGAAAAAAAGAGAGATCAACACCTTATAAATAAGACACTTCGAGGGGGAAACCTCCCTTATATTACATAAATGAACAATTCTTGGATGATATAAATGAAAAAACCTCCATCTATATATAGGAGTCCATGGGGTCACAATATAATCCTGGCTGACTTAACAATAATAATGCAAGGGCACAATAATAACAATATTGGGGTTACAGGGGTACAAAAATAACAATAAGGGGTTACATTAACAAAAATAAGGGATTTAACTAGTAATATAGCGACCTAACATATGCGAGTGAAATGGGTGTCTTTAATGTGAAATTAAAAACATCGAATTTCCAATTTCCTTTCATAGCACTAACACGAAGGAAATAATAATCAAAGGACTACTTGCAACATTCTCGCTTATGATATTTCTTTCAAACCTTTGTATCAAATATGCATTTGGCATTCATATTTAATTGTAGAACAACCTAATATCTTGGCCACTTTCATGGTTTTTATATTATTATCAATTTTTTTCCGAAGTGGACTTATTCGAGTTCATCCTAATTGTCTACCACTTGTTTCCAAACCTTTCCATAACCCCATAAAAGTGTGAGCGAGCAGAAATAAGGAATCCATGATAAAAACATAGATAACTAAAGGGATATCTTGACATGCTCTAGTTTTATGGTCGAAACAACATAATATACTTCACATATGTACAACACTTTTTTTCCTTTAACTTAATTTCTTGAGTTTTAGTTGTTTTGTTTATTTTATTTCTTCACATTTTGGTCTGCATTGTAGGGTGATTTTTCCATTCATCACCCTTTGTACTCCCATTATAGAGGTTAGTCATACATCTAACTTATAATTTCTAGCCCGCAAGAGAATTAATTCCCGAAAATTATGTTATTAGCATCTATTTTCTTAATAGAAATGTTTGAGTTATGCCAATATTAATTTTAATTATGCTAAAAAAGACCCCTTTTTGAATATTTGTTGTATTAGGCTACACCTTATTGTTGTTCTATTGGTTTTTATATATCTTATAGAGTCTCACATTTTATGTATGTCGTTCCTGCTCCTAGTTCCTAGAGTCAAAACCTTTCTTATATGATTGCGTATGTGTTTGTGTGTCCATTTTAATCACATGTTTATATGCAAAACTCAGTTTGAAAATTATTTTTTCATAAGAACACTTTAAATTCGTCATTCATAATGTAAGTTATCATACCACTTTACATTGACTTGGTAGCATATAACACTTAGGAAAGCCTTTTGTAGCGAGATGGTTTCTTAATTTTCCATTCCAGTGTACCTCGTTCTCGAATAGAATAGTAGTACATATCACGATTATGTGTAAGCATGCATATTACTCTTCATACAATTATAAATATGCACTGAATTTATTTATTTTAGATTTTTTTTACATTCCTATGTCATTATGTGTTTAATTCTATCCTTGAGCAATCAAACACATTCTGTTTGAACTTGTTGATTTTATTATCAGATTACTACATTCATCTCTATATATGATAAATATTAATTACTTTGTATAGTTTATAGCAACTCAATCTTCAATATCTATTCTATTCTTACTCTTGTGATGTTGCATTTTCTCTTCTGTAATCCATATTTTAAGGATCACCATCAAGTAACTAATGAAATTTTTTATCTTTATGTTTGTTGTATTGTGCTTAATAAGTACCTATTCTACACATATTTTGCATCTTTTACAATATTCTTTGTTACTATACTTATTTCACCAGTTGCTTCACCACCCAGTATTATGCAGGACATACTGGTGTAACCACCATGTCTGATTCTTTTTTTAGAGTTGTACATAACCTTCTGGTTAACAATAAAAGTATATACATTTTCTTTTTTTTTAATATTATGAACATCTTACCTCTATATATAACTAAGTATTCATTTTCCTTCGCATTTTTATATGCATGGTTGTCTTAACACTCATCAGTTTTGTATAATTTTCTTTATCATTCCAGACATTTTCACACACACATAGACACATGAATATATATCTTAAAGTCATAAATAAATTAGAAAAAGTTAATTTGAAGGATTTTTCCTATGTATAAATTTATGAAAATATCCCTCTTACTCTATTAAGTCTCTCTAGGAACCTCTGTAAACATTCCTAGTTTATCTAGTGACATCACTGTAACTAACCCTCTTTATGCTCATTCTTGTTTCAATAACGATATAACTTGTGAAGTTTCTCATGAAACAACAATATTGATCTCTAACCCAATAAAATTTTGTGACTATTTCATTCTTAATATTGATTCCAATCCAAGATTTCCTAGCCCTTTTTAGGGTCTATTTCAATTCTGCATAAGGAATTACATGTTTTCACTCTTAACTCTAGCTTTGGTCCCTTTCACACTTATCCATTATTATATAAATCTGATAGATTGTGCATCTTTTCTACACCATCTTTGAGTTTCTTCATGTTCTTCTCATTTATTAGGAAACTAAAGTGTCATTATTACTATTATTTTTCTCTTGATAATCGCCACTTATTCTATGTACTCTATTATTTTGTGATTTATTTTTCCTCTAATTACAATTTGCAATGATATTAAATCGTGCCTCATGCTTTTTTCACATCCTTTCCATATGTTATTTTTTCATTTTCCTAATGTATATTTTTTTCAACCAATCACTTGTTTACTGTTTCTTTACCCATACATGTCTGAGAACCATTTCATCCTTCTAGTTTACAATTGAAGAATTTATTTCGACCCTTTTTGGGTCATTGTAATTTCCTCTTCATGTGTATATGATTTTCTGTGTTTTTTTTTTTCCTTCAAGGAAATATAGACCTCATGTCATTTTCTGTGTAATTTCTACTGCTAATCACTCCTATGTTATTTCCCATGTTTCTCTCTACCCCACCTAATATGTTTTTGACATCATTACTTTTTATAGGTATTGGATTTGTCATATAAAGGATCATTTTTCTTCGACGAGTTCCTTATATATGGTAATAACTTATCAAATGCCATAACAATTTTATATATAATCATAGGCCTTAAAATATTTCCAGCCTATAATCTAAGAGATACTTGAATTTGTAATAATTGATTTTATGCATTTCTGATATTTCATGTATAATAGTTTCTTCTGGTAGCCCTTGTTTGGATTTTAGGTGTTATTCCTCCAGTAGCCTGTTATCAAAAAATTGCATTTCCTTCCTTGAAATTCCTGCACAACCTTTATTGATTTTTCTTGTACTATTGTTAAATATAGAACCAAACTCTTTGGTTATTACGCTACTAGGTAGATTCCAATTTTTTTTTCATGTTATTCAGTCCTTCCTACAATTATATTGTAGGAGGTGATACTTCATCTTCTATTTGCACCTAGGTCTAAACTAACAATTCTAGTTTTTTTCCTATAACTATGGGTTGGCCCATAGGCCCTAATATTTAACCTACATCTCTAACACCATATGTCGTGTACATGATTTCTCAATTATTATTATTACTTATAGAGATTGTGGATATAAATTACCCATGTCTTTGTATATCCAATTTACTTATGGATAGGAACTTCATAGAGGGGGTTCTCTCAGTTATAATTCAACTTCAGTAGGGTTCCATTACCAAGGTATTCTATACTATTACAATGATATATATTATTATTAAAGTTCCAATTGAAACTCTATACAATTATTCCTTGATTTATAACTATACACGACTATGCAATAACACTTAGTCTGTGAAGGCTCTAGAAGGTGGTTATTACCTTTCATAAGTTTTATGGAAACTAAAATGTACTTGACCCTATTCATGATAATTCCTTTACTCACTAAAAAAAACCCAATGAGACTTACCAATAACGTGCCCATGGAAAATATGTGTATTTTAATGCATATATATTTCTAGTTAGTATGCACAGTTTCATAGCACATTAGTTTCATGGTATTTCCTTGATTTATCTAACATTACATAGGTTTAGTAACTTTTTTTTAGTGTATATATTTTCCTTCACTTATGGTGGAGATGTTAAATAATGATCCCTTCTAGAAAACTAGTAATCCTTCTCTTTTTTTTTGTTTTTTTGGTAAGAAATGAGTATGTCTTCTATCAATGGTTACTACCAAGGCTCCTTGTTTTATAAGTGAAGATCTAATTTTCAATATCTTTAATACCCCCATGATTACAAAGGAAACTTCAAGGCTAATGTATATATGTAACCATATCACTAAAGAAATATTCATTCATGACTTACTATTTCATTTATTCATTCGACCATCAACTATAGTTTGTATAACCCCATGCTCGTGTTTACTTTATTAAATTGACAACTTGTAACTATATGTATAAGTTGTACCTAGTCATATTCATCATGACAACGTACTGGATATTCGTTTATTTTCTTAATGAGGTTTCATTTGGTGTTTTGAAGCAATGCCACAATAGAGGAAATCATGTGAATTCACATGGTTCCTACTCTTGCTCATTTGACGGTGTAAATTTGGATCTGGCCATCCAACGATCGATGATGGTTCTCAAGCAAAAATATATAGGATTGATGATATATATACCATGAAACACTTCAAAGAGAATAACACTTCGACCATAGTCTTCAGATCTTCACTTTTCAACCACTAATTGTATCTTCGTTTTAGGTTCAGCGAATCATATCACAGGAAACAATATGTGCCTAATACTTTATGCCCTCGGTCACATATATTAACAAATAACTCTTATCTAAAGGTTGATATTCTATGGCGCGTATGAAAGATATATTGTGTGGCTTGGAATTGTTGGCCCATGATTTTATTTTTTATGGCATGCATGTAAGATTTATATCAATGATTGCAATTATTGGCTTGTCCTTATATAACTGGCATCACAAATTATGGCCCACACGTCCCATCCAATGGGACCTAATACTTACACAATTCCAATGGTGATGATTAATTATATCATATCTAAGGGTGGATATTGATTAGGGTTTAACCTAATCAATTTCCCCTACCTTTATGTCGGCCATCTAATCTCATTTGCAATGTTCCGCCTATGATACCATTGCACTCTCAGTTTGCACAAATGTTGATTTTAGGCCACCGCGTCGGCCGTATGTCCTCCATTATTCATGGAATCTGTTCTAAAAATGATTACAACTTCTAGAGGTAGGTTGAGCCTATGCTTATCTTATCATAATCTCCTTAATTCTTTTGCAAGGTTGCCTTTTCTTCATTCACTACTTGCAAAGAAGCTCAGAGATATTTTTTTTCCAGATTTACGGCAATAGGATTCGAGTTGTAGGATTCAGAGTTAAATAGCATTCTTTTCTTCCCTAATCTCCATATATAACCTCCAGAAGTCCATTAATGTTTTTATTTACAAAACCCTTGTTCAGCTGCTTCCCATGGGGTTTCTCTTCCCCTTCTTTCTACAAACAAGTTCAGTAGGCTCTATGGTCAGTAATTACACTACCAATTCTTTAGAATTCTCATCAATCAGCTATTTGGGTGTTGGTATAGGGATTTTCCATGTCTCCTTTTTCATGTGGTAAAGGAATTCAGTTGATTTCCCAATGGCTCAAGAAATTTTCTTTTACTTGCTGGGGAAAATCTTTTTGCTCAAGGTTTTTAAATTTTCTTAGGTCTCAGTCGTTATATGGGTTTTATCTTCGCTATAGTACTTTTATTTTGTTATCTATCAAGGTTATTACGAAACTCTAGTGAAATTAAAAAAAAAAAATTATTATTATTATTATTATTTTTCTATACAGTCAATTCCTACCATTTTTCCTCTACTAGTAATTCTTACCTGATGACAGAGAGGATAAATGTAGTTTAAACCTTCCATTGCTAGGTAATTATAATGCTAGATAAATTACTACCCACTTTAATATCATTTTCGCATTGTATACATATTCTATCCACTAATTATTTTTCCTCACTTGTTGGGTTTTTACGTTTCAATTATAACTGCTCACCGACATTCCAAAGATCTTTCGTCTGGTCAGAAATATTGACTCCATCTTTTCTTTGGGATACAGGTCAATATTGTATCAAACTCCTCTATTCTGTGTGGCTATGCCAAACGCACGCATGACATATCTGCTCCACTAGGGTTTTCCCACCCCAATACAAGATTTTTCTCATTTTGTTTCATTTATCTATTTTGTCCTGATCAGGGTTCGACAACACAATACTGCCATAAGTTGATTGATGTCACTAATATATTATGTCTGTGGATCTTAATGTAATAAAATGATGTTATTATCTTGAATTTAACACATAATTAATGAGGTTGTCGATTTCATAACCTATATTCTCTTTGAGCATATCACAGATATCATATAGTTTTTCTTAATACAGTATAACCGACTTACTATGTTGTTATGACTCATGGCCTTTATATTTTTTTTCATTCTGTTAACATTCTCTATTGTATGTATATAAGTAGTTTATCCGCAGGACTACATACTAATTCATCCCCTATGCATTCTATATTATCACAATATTAAGCCGAAATTTTTCTTTGGGAATAATGTGTTTTTCCTACTATAATATATTATCTCCAAGTTTTCATTTAGTCCACCACACTTATAAAGTATTATAAAAATAATATATTATATATGTATTATGTATTTACATTTTTTTGGTGGAAAAAGGAGCTAAATTATCTTTTTTTTAGATTTATATCTAATCCTAGCACTCCTTTATTTTGATATTATAATAATTATTCAATTTATGATATGCTTTTGGTTATCTTTTATCCCATAAGGAAACTCTACCCACGCTTGGTTTACTCTCGGTGATAATAATTCTATTTACACACTTTTGTTTGTAAATAAATTTTCCATTCCTTCACCTGCAAAATTCCTTTAATTACTATTTTTATCATTCTTATCACTATAAGACAAGCATACTTTAATATTTACATAAGAAATATATATATAATGACGGTATACTTAATATAAGCATAAGGTCCCCGGATGCGGGTCCTAGCAGAGTTAATGTGGGTGATGGGACGGAGGTCAAACGGACGGGAGGCCACATGCCATCCCACATGGGACCAACGAGCCCACCTGACCGCAGTTAATACCCCCCGCCTTCTCTTAATGGAATTTGCTATGGAGGTGCTTCTCAATAAGAATGTTGATGTTCGAGGCAGTCTCGACTTCCGCAACAGCGTTTCGCATCGGGTTAATAAGTCTGGTCATTAATGCTGAGGATTGATTGTTGCAGGAACAGGTTGTTATATGCTATGGCTCCGCTCTCCCCTGCGCCGATGAATTCGTGGTGCAATTCTATTGAGGACAAAGCCAGTGAGCGCACCACCACAGGGAAACGCAGTCGCAATACCTGTTGCTTGGAGTCCGCCGACAGTCTTCACATTTCCATTGCAGGTTCTTGCATGTCTGCTACTGTGGTTCTGGGCATTCCTCCTGCGCTGAACCCAGTCAATTCTCCGTCACTCCAGAGCTCCAGCTCCAATTCGGCTGCAAACATGCCCGAGCTAAGGCAGAGGATGCGTTGCAGGCGGGGGTCCTCTCGCTCTGCCAGGAGGCGTTCGCCCTCCACCTCCACTTCTCCCTCAGAAATCCCATCGCCCTCAGACAGCCTCCCTCGCCTCTTCCATGGACGCATGTTCCACTCGGGCCGCAGGCTTGACTCGCCCTCCGGTGATGCGCTGCCTGCACAGTCCCATACAACCCTCTTTTCGTTCGATTGTGCACTCAACAGACCAAGAGTCACTATGGCCATCTCTGTTGAATTCCTGGAGGAGCCCCAGCCTGAGATTCCGCCGGAAGAGCAGGTTCCTGTCGAAGGTGCCAACATGGAAGCAGTGCAGCATGACTCGCGGGGAAAGCCTTGCGAGAGCAAGGAGATTATGCAAGAGGACTCGGGACGCGTTCAGGCAAATTTGATGGAAACTCCTTCAGCGGTCCACTCCAACGAAGAACTCTCCCATGATCATGGCGAACCAAAAGATTACGGATGCAGGATCGAGGAGGTTGCTCCTCATGAGTAATTCGACCCTCTTTTATTGTTTCTCATGCTTTTTCTCTGCCCTCTGTGAGGGCGTGTTTTGTTGTTTTAATGTTTCCTTCAGCTATGCTCCAATTTTTGTCAGTGACCAGTCTCAGTTTTTACAGTGGTCCAGTTTTGTTATGGTCCAGTTTCACTGCTATATAATGTCTATGTTCCTAGTTTTTAGTCAAAGACATTCCGGTCCGATCCCCTGCGTGGGATTTTTTTAGTTGGTGGTTCTTCAGGCTGGTTTCCCTCTCGCAGGGCAGCCAAAAACTAGTCTCTGTCAGTTCAAATTGCCTCCACGAAGGCACTGTTAAAGCCTCAGCCTGATGTACTATATTTTTTACTGTTAATAGAATACTCTAACTTAGAAAAAAAAAATATAAGCATAAGGTATTACATGGTACTATAATTTTTTTCCCACTAGATTTACAGACCGAATGTTTTATTAAATTACTGAATAGGAATAATACAGATATCCCATTTTTCCTTACCAAGAGAATTTTGAGTACTTCCATTAGATAGATTTTTTCATTCATAGAATGTAGATAAATTTTTGGTTTATATCATAATAATAACTAAGAGAATTCAAATTAGTACCCTGTTAGTATAATTCAAAAAATTTATTCTCCACTTCCAGTGTTTGTTTTCAACAGATGCCGTAATATATCTATAGTTCTATAGATTTCAAATTTAATTAATTGAAAATTCTAACACCAGTTAACTCATATGTTGGTGCATCGTGAAATCTTATTCTCAAATAAATTCTTAAACATATAATTTAATTCATTATAATCCAATAATATAGACTACGACAATAAATGTTTTTGTGCATGACTCAAAGATGCAAGAATAGAGAAAAAAAAAAAAAACGTTACTAATAAAAACATGCTATGCATACAACTTGTAAATGGAAAAAATAAGTACAAAGTGATGTCTTATCCTCTATACTATCAGTACATAACAATAGACTATTCAAATTCAAAAACAAGATATGAACATAATTTCATGTAATCGTATCTATTGCTTATAGAATCTTCAGAAATAGAGTACGTTCCACCCAACCATGAACTATCTTCAATAGTTCACCCAAGCTAATACCTTTTTTTCCTTCGAGAATCGACAACCCCCTTTGATTCCTAGGTGGTTGTTTTATAAATTTCTTCCCATAATATTCCTTAGTAGTCTTTCTTTAAGGTTTGCTAGCCCTTTTCCTATACCTTTCTTTCTTAGTTTTCTTTTGGAAAAATATTCTTTTATTTTTCATTAAAGAAAAAATTTCTATCGCGCAATGATTTATTCCACCCCACTTAGTACTTATCTCCAACTAAGTAATTAACACAATATTTCTCTCCAATTATGTTAATTTAATTTATTTTTAATTATTTTTTACAAGGGATTTTAAGGAGACTTTTAAGGAAGGTCCATCATGTGGTCTTAACCACCAAAGAATTTTTCTAAGCTGGAAAGAAGTCTTCTAACTCTAGTGCTCTTTCCTAAATATTCCCTGAAAAGTCTCATTATGGCTTCAATCGCCATTAAATCCAATAATAATTAAATGTCTAAAAATAGTAAATGTTTCAAAAGCAAAGGGATAGGGGTGCTACCACTACAAGGCAAAGACCCTCTAGTAGATGTTTTTGAGGAAACCCTTATAAAAATAGCCCAGATATCTATTTGTAGTGGAGGTATCTAGAGGAGGTTGGCGGGTGGAGGTTTTTGAAGATGTTCTTTTGCGGTGCGTTTCTCATCATAAATCGCACCAGTGCATTTTACACAAAATGCACTAGTGCATACTACAAATTGGTGCATCGAGACAACGTGCTCTCCATACAAACCCGCCTGTTGCATCTAAATACTCTGGCACATTCGTGCTCTACATAGAAACAGGCTCGGTGCATCTCCGTAATGGAACGCACAGTAACGACATGTGGTGCACCATTGATAATATCTCCCTGTGCGTCTCAAAAACCTGCACACTGAAAGAGGGTTAAATACAAAAAATTACAGGCCGTAAAAATGTCATTTATACTTCTTCAGTGCTCTAGACCTCTCAAGAACTGGTGTGATTTTTTCTTGTGTAAGGTGCCCTGCTATAGGTGCTCCCATTGCACGCATTGCTGTTATCCATTTCCCGCGATGTGCAGTTCAAATTTTCGAAAATGGTGGAAAATTTGGTTTCTTAAATTGCTCAGTAAATATACCTCCTTAACGCGCAAATTTACAGGTAATCTATTTGTTTCTCAATAACTACACCTTTTAGCAGATTAAATTTTGAAAATAACTTAAAATTAAACCTTAAAAAAAAATGTGTGGTATGTTCGAGCCGTTCTTCTCGCACCGTTCGCGGTGCTACCTATAAATTTACAAGGCGCACCGCGAACGGTGTTAACAAAAACTGCACTGGGATCAAGTGTAGTACAAATGTGCACTGTAACTATTTAAAAAATAAAAATGTAGTGCGGCCCTTTAAAAGATCACATCGTTGACTATGTAATAGTGTCGGGAGGGCGGTACGCTGACCGAACTAACCGCCTCGGGGTGGATAGTTAGGTCAGTGCACCGCCCGCCTAATAGCATTACATAGAAACAGTGGGGTCATTTACATGAGCGCACCGTTGAAAATGTATTGTTGTTGGGTTGTGCGTTGACCAAACTATTTTCCCCAGGGCAGATAGCTACATCAATGCACCACCTGCCCAACAGAAATACATGGTCAATGATGTGGTCATTTACAAGATCGCATCATTGAACGTGTACTTTTATTGGGCGGTGTGTTGACCAAACTATCTATCCCGGGGTGGATAGTTTCGTTAATGCACCACATAAAAATATTCCCTTCTTTGGTGGTGCACGAACATTTTCCATGCACACTGAGTGTGGTGCACGATAAAAAAGTATGCACTGGTATAGGTGCGTGAATTTTTTTTGGGGTGCACCGATGGTTTTTTTTTCAAAAATATTCTCATTTAATAAAAAAAAATGTATTTAATATGTGAATCATTAAGCGATGTCCACGGAGAGAACAAAGTGAACAATAAGAATGTATGGAGGAATGATATAACATGATTAAGTTGTGGGAGGCATGAGAGTGGGTGAGACTTTTGTACCCTCACCTTATTACAGCAGCCACCCAGTTGCTCCTAAGGGAGGTAGGCCTCCTAGAGTTCTACGAGGAGGCTAAATCCCTAAAGGGCCATAGTGGGTTATTGGGACAACTGATCTTTAGGTGGGATGCCAACTGACATGCTTTTCTAGTCGGTCCTGGCCAGTGGTTAACACCCACTGAAGCGCCTCTCACTACTGCTGACGACCATTGCACACTATACCAGTGACGCGCAACACATTAACTGCCCACTTTTATTTTATGTTGATTCTTTATTCTAGGTGTCATGACTTGCGAGATGGTTTGTGGTTCTTTTGCGATAGTTTTGAACAACATTAGATATCTGTCGTTCTTAGGCACATGGGAGGTTGAGCTTCCCTTTAGCTTCAGAGTTATTTTGTTTATTTTTTCAGAGATTTCTAGAGATGAGGCCTAGTTTTGTTCGACATCCTCGTAGGTCGGCAATGCATGTATGAATGCAAATGTGGGGCCAGTGACCCATGGAAAATTTTAGGGGCTAATATTTGTAGGTAGGCTAATTTTCCATGATTTTTCCAAAAAAGAGATTTGCCAATTTCAATTTTTAATAAAAATGATTCACCCAAATTTTACAATATAAAAGTATTTTATCTTAAAAATCGCCAACATCATATAGATATTATATATAAAATCATTATAAATTTGAATATTTTTACAAATACATCAAAACAAATTTTATAGTTTTCATATTAGGGACTAGTGAGATTCACCAATGTTTTTAAACTTCAAGATACTTTTCCATCCTTAAAGTTTTCTCTGGGCCGCTAGTCTGAATTTTTCGCCAGGATATCTCCTGATGCACTAGAGTTGCTAGCCAATATTGATGATCACTAGTTCGTTCTGGTGCCATGTTTGTATGTTGGTTTGGATTGGAGAGGTTATACCAACATTATCTTCACACAAGATGAGCCACTGGATGTGAGAGCTAATATTTTTGTTTTCTTTAAATTAATAGTGTTTCATTTTATTGTCTTTATTAATTAATTAGAATTATCAAATTTATTCTAACACATTATTTAACTTGTTTTATTAAATTTTCTAGTGAAATTATCTAATTATTGTTGTGTACTATATATTTTATAGATATTGGGGCATTCTTTGGGGACATGATTCCACCCACACCAAATGATCCAGGTGTACATGTTGATGAGGAGATGGCGGAAGTGGAGGATTAGGGTGATATCCTTAATCCTTATCAGGTATAGATACCCATGGCGGTACGACGTAGGCCGAATACTCGATTAAGGATGGAGTTGGGTGACCAACTGTGTTGAATCCTAGTTGATGATGGAGTTTGGTCGGATATTATCAGAGAGATCCGGGCTTATTGTAGGCTCACACAGCTCTGGAGAGGCTTGCCATTTGATATGATGACCCTCATGTGTCATATCATTGGAGCTTCTAGAGCACTGGCACGGCCTAGGAGGGGTAGGCGTCATGGATTTGCATGACAGAGAAGCTCATATGATGATCATGATCATGAGGAGAGTGATCATAAGTCTAGTAATCCACCTCCTCCTCCTTCACCTTACGCCAGAGATCATGAGCAGCTAGCTTCCGGTCCTGATCAGCAGGCATCTTTTGAGAAGTCTACACCATCTCAATAGACACCTAGTCCTGAGCAGTCACCTGATCCTAAAGAGGCAGGTCCATCTGAGTAGGCTGCACCATCGAATAATCAAGAGGCACCTCTAGAGAAGGCATGTCATCTATCTAAGCATGAGGTTACACCATCGACTGAGCAAGCCTCTAGTAGTACTAGTATTGATGTAGTACCACCAGTTATTTGATATTTATATGCAGTTATATTACTGTTATATATTTTTAACATTATAAAGTTATATATATATATATATATATATATATATATATATATATATATATATATATATATATATATATATATATATATATATGGTCCATGTATTTTATGTCTGCGTTGATGTACTTAATTTACATGTTGGTGTTCATGATGATGTGTGTATTTTTAGATCATGTTAGATATGTTCATTTAATGTTCTTGCAGATAGATGTGTATGTGATAACAGTTATTTGACATGAGATGTATATTTGATGTTTCTGTTGTGATGATGTTATAGAATGCTTGTGTTTTGTGAGATGATCATGATCACGATGATTAGATGATGTTAGCATATTTTAGAATGTGATGTTTTTACGATGGTTATCATGATCGTGATGTTTATTTTTAATATTAAATCATGATATTTATTAAATATTATGTCATGATTGTAATTGAAATTTAAATTTTAAATGTATGTAAAATTCTAAAATTGTAATTGTAATTTTAATTGTAATTGTATGTAAAATATTTGTAAAATTGTAATTCTAATTGTACGTAATTGTATTGTGAAATTGTAAAATTGTAATTGTAATTGTATGTACTGTCATGATTCAATTTTATTAAAATTGTAAAAGTTGTAAATATGTAAAATTCTAAAAATGTAATTTTAATTGTATCCATCGTGATTGTAATTGTAATTCTAATTGCAATTGTATGTAAAATTGTAAAATTGTAATTATAATTTTAATTGTAATTATAAGTGAAATTGTAAAATTGTAATTCTAATTCTAATTCTAACTATAATTGTAATTTTCACTGTAATTGTATGTAAAATATTTATAAAATTGTAATTGTACTTGTATGTAAAATTGTAAAATTGTAATTGTAATTTTAATTGTAATTGTATGTAAAATTATTTGTAAAATTGTAATTGTAATTGTAATTGTAATTGTATTGTGAAATTGTAAATTGTAATTGTAATTGTACGTATTTTCATTTTCATGATTCATTTTTATTAAAATTTGTAAATTTGTAAAATTGTAAAATTGTGAATTAATTGTCAATTTTGAACGATAACTACCATAAGTAAAATGTATACCATAGATATTGTTAAATTACCATAATTGTATATTTGTAAATTTGTAAATTTGTATGAATATAAATAATTGTAAAATAATAAATCTAGAATAAAATGAATTTTTGTAACATAATAAAGTTTAGAAAATAATGCAAATAAATTCATGTTTGGAATTATCATTTATTTATTATGATCTTACCTACCAAAAATAATGGTATGCATTTTGAAGATATCATTCACACACATTTAAAGAAATCAAGTAGTTGTATTATTTTAGGAATTGACATAAAACAAAATAACTTGATACAATGCGCCATTGTTTTCAAGATCAACATAATTGCAAATTACAAGTCAAATGATTTTAACATTAACACAATGGAAAACAATTAATTCAAAATACATATCAAAATTTTTCGAAAAAAAAAAGTCTTAGTTATAATGTTAAGTCCTCTTCTCTATAAAAACCCATATTAAAAAGTATAAATGATGAAATAACACATGTACCATATCACTCTCGGTTATCATGATCACCCTCATTACCTTCCAGCTCACTTGGCATGATAACACTATTTTTCTCAAAAATATGTTTTGATCTAGGGTCATGTCTCAATACAAATCACCAATCCCTATCTAACACATTTGGGGAAAACACCTAGTTGCAATGTTTGGGGAAAAGATAAGGCTCCTTAGCTTCATCGCACATCTTTCTATAATTTATACATAACATCCTACTATCGTGATCTTCTTTTACATTATTCCGATCGAAGGTGTCCCGCCACTTTGAACTAAAAATAACACATTGGAAAGAGGATAAATCTACTTCAATGATATCTTGTATCTTTCCGATGTAACCTAATGTCCCTTGTACTAGGTTTTGATCATGGTGGCTAGCTCGAGTATATTGATCGAGCTAGACATCCACTCCATAGTCTTGTTTCATGTGTATATTATCGGCATTTTCTGAGCAAAAATGGTGTCCATATGCCCACATAGATGGGAACAAATTCACCTATAAAAAATTTAAAAAATCATAGTGTCATGTGTCGTATAATATTCCAATTGTTAAAATATGAAATATAGATGTTACATTTTAAAGGTTCATTATTAAGTTTAGATTGTACATAAATAGATTATTACCGAGTGGGTGCACCCAATCCCAACGTTTAGCACATCCTCTTCGGCATGCGGGTAACGATCAGTTGCACTGTATTTCTCTCTGACTTGGTCAGCAACCCAACCGTTGGGGCATATAATTGTCATATTTTCTTTTAAATGATCAGGATAAGGCACACTTATTCCATTCAAATTTCTGAATTGTTTCATGTCACTATCCCATTTCATCCTCTTTTGTTCGTACAATGCGACCTACGGTTGTGTCACTTCAGAATTGTAAAGAACAAATTTATTGATTTCTTTAATTTATGCATTCATTAATGAAATCAAACCGATATATAGTACATATGAGATCAAATTACATTATATCAAAGTTCAACATGAATATTTAATTTGTGTAAATTTGAAAAATTATAAGTTTCTTACTCTTTATCAAGTCCTTTTTCCATTCGTTTGGAGAAGCTCCCCTTATCTTTTATCTTCATCCCTTTCATCATCCGAAATCACCGCACCTAGTATGTTCTCGATCTGCTTGATGTACTCACTGGCATAATATAAAGACTCATACAATATGTACCCCTCTGCCGTAGACCACTCAGGTTTTTCCCTTTAGAAAAAAACCTTTCAATTTCGTCATCTACCTCTCTAAGAAGGACATCCAATGACAAGAAACCACCCCAACTAATTCAACCTCATCTACTAGGTGGATTAGAAGATGAACCGGCAAGTCCATGAAACTCGTCAACAGTTCCTTTTTTATGCCACTGTGGAATGCTAGCCACATGAATCTCCTTTGATGTGATCCAACGTACAAATGTAGATAATTTAGATATGGCACGTCCTAGGTCTTGGGGGAAGTCATGTTTCAGACACCCATGCATGATCCAAGGATAATGACATTGAAAATTTATAAACACATGCAATAATATACAAAATTAGTTATGTTTTATGATCCCTACATGGGATGTAATAAAATCATGCCTTTGACATTATACATACTATTAGAAGATTCGAATGGTCATGTGATTTCAACCCCGAAAAATGGCCATCCACGGTGAAACAACACCATAGTGAAGACCCATATGAAGATGGAACCCTCACACCCATTATAACTTCCTTTTCCAAAGAAAGATCATCTTTTTTAAAATCTATGGGACATCAACTTCTTTGAAATACCAGTTAGAGGAACCAACTTCCTCTGATCATGTACTTTATAATAGTCTTGTCCAATGTTTCTTTTTAGTTTTTGAAGTAATAAGACCTTGCCTAACAACAAATGTGTCATTTTGTTTCGATGATATGTGCCTCCATAAAGAAGATGAAACATTTTTAAATATATGGATGGGATCTAATAAGTGGGTAAGCTTAATATGCTCCCAATATGGGAGGTTATAAAAGATGGATTTCCTTTTCATCCCAGAGGGAAATTTATCAACATAGATGTCAAATAATTTTGGATCATCGAACATAGGCTCCCCATTTCAATCGAACATTTCTATGAACTCCTTCTCTTTCTCTCTCTCATATTCTCTAATCCATTCATCTGGTGTCATTATTGGAGGCCTTTGGGTTCTCTCTCATTTACCATTGAAAGAGGATGTTCCTCTTCTGTAAGGGTGTTATTTTGGGAGGAATACCCTAGAACAGTCATACACTAGATTTTGTAGGTTGTTGGATCATCTAGATTTCACAGAAGGGCCACAACATTTACATCCATAATACCCTTTTGTTACAATACCTACAAAATTATTGTATACAATATGCATGGCACGTTAAATAGTATCATGAATATCATTAAAATTATAACGAATTAAATAACTAATATGAAAAATAATATTTTACATATATAAAAAAATCAATAAACATGTAATTTACCAGAGAAAACTCCTAAGCCTGGATAATCATGTGTCATGTAAGAACATATTCAATACAACATAAAAATACTCTCTGCTACGATGGGTCATGATAAATCATATAGAATTATCCCATCCCATAATTCCTTCAATTCATCTACTAGTGGTTGTAAGTAGACATTCATATTCTTTACTTGTCTTCTACCATGGACTATGCGAGCCAACATAATATGTTCATTCTTCATGGAAAACCATGGGGGGATATTGTTATTGATCACTACTAGAGGCCAAACATAATATTTTGTGTTCTAGATGGAATATGGGTTGACGTCATCCATGGCTATGTTGAGTCGTGGACTTCGTACTTCATCCTTGAATTTTTCGAGCCATGTATCCTCTATATGCTTCATGGCTATTGAATATATTGGGATTCACATGAATCCCAACTCACTTCTATGTGAGGCATGCCATCCCTCAAACATATCTAATTATTTTCAATGAAAGAGCCTTTGAATCCTTGGGATTATAGGCATGTGTCTCAATATCTTAAACGGAGGACCATGTGATTTACCCTTATTTTTTTATTTATCATACCCTTCATTCCGGAATTTCAGACATATATCTTTGTCTACATATTCTCCTCTATATAGAATACAGTCATTTGGAGATGCATGATATGATATGTACTCAACACCCAACATTTTCAACAATTTATTTGCCTCTTCACAGCTACCGGGCAAGACATTATCACTTAGAATAAACTTATCTTTTAATAACTTGTAGTTGGTCATGGACAATATTAAATATACATTAATGCCGATATAATTATTAACCTTCATAAAATTTACCATTGGTAATGTTCATTCTGTGATTATGTTTCTCAAAATATGAGGGAGGACTTGATGGTCAATTACCTCAAAATTTTTGAGAAACATGCATTCGAAAAGCCAAAATTTTCTTTCAAGTTGTAAAGTATCATCGTTGTTCCCAACTGGGTAGACTTTGGCTGGTCGCCAAGTCCAAAGACAAGGGTGGTGGAAGAAATTTTAAGGCTTTCTAAAAAGGCATGAGTGATATGAGCATCATCCCCTAGTTGGTCATCATTCTGGAAAGCATATAACAACATTGTCTCCATGATAGTTGTATCCCTTAAGTAATCATCCACAACAACCTGTATTTTATTTCCTCCATTGCCAGCTTGTGAAATATTATTATTACTGTAGTCATTCCTAATTGGTGAATCTAGACGTAGTGGGAATTGAATAGGTGGTTGGTTCAACCATTCTTGGTATCATTCCTCTCCAATTTTTTCTCTTAATTCAGACTTCTCTCTATTTGACATTGTCGTGGGGTGAAACAAAAGATGGTAGGTAGGCTGCTCATCATCACTAGAATCCTAATAATTTCAAAAAATATATTTGAACATGATTCGTACAAAATCAATGATATTAATTAGTAAGCATGTTAACAATACATGATTAATTGGTTTCATGTTGAAATAATGTTTACATTAATATACCAAACAATTATTATTACCATCATTGTCCCACGATTGTGGCTAGAATATGAACTGTTACAATTGGTAGGGTGAAGCAGTTGTCCATTTTCATATACCAAATGCACCTTGAAGTATTCTTCTCCTCATAATAACTTCAGACATTTTGGATTTGTTTGAATATTTTGTGCATATGAACTCGATCCTAAACCTACATGACCTGTAAATTTGTATACATTAATTTAATTCAGTTGATTGACATGGATCAAATAAATAAATTCAATTAGATAATGAAATAATAAATAAAATATGAAGTAATTACGTCTGGAGATGGATAGGGAGAACTTCGCAGTCGACTTTGAGAAATATTATGGAACAAGTTGGATTTGAATAATTGTCCATTTGATATAATTAGGGGATTTTCTCCCTGCATTTGATAAAAATAAACAATAAATTTTGGTGTACGTACCTAAAAGTAATTTCAGTTCCCTAAAAATGGCCTTATTGTTATCGGTGCTAATGTACAGTTAACCATGCCAATGTTTTTATTTACTGCACACCGGTGCGGTTTTGTTACCCGACACAATGGTGCGGTTAGTTAACAAATGCACTGAATATCCAGATATAAAAAAGCACAACTTTATTTTTTTAAAGTGAAAAAAACAGTAAATTGAAAAATGGGCGACACATTATTTTCGGAAATATAATTTCATAAAAAACTTCTTTAAATAGTAAAATATATTCATTATTTTATTATTTTTGCAAAGATGTTCAGGGAAGGATTTGCACGAAATAAATTCCTAAAGCAAGAGAGAATGAGAGTACTCTGCAGCAGAATTCTTTCGAACAACAACACTATTCAGAGAATCAGAATTTGAAACATCTGGTGATTCCCAAAAAAACCCTATAGTATAGTAAAATTGTTAAATTTTACTGTAAAAATAGCTTTACAGTTTCTATTTGATTTAATACATGCATAGTAAAAAAATTAAATTTTACTATGCATTTTTAGAAAAATAAAAAATAAAAAAAAAAAAATGGAAGAAGAAGAAGAAGAAGAAGAAAGAAAGACAAAAAAACAAAAAAAACCATTCTTACGTTAAACCCTTGTTTCTTTTTCTTTTTTTTCACTTCACAATTAGGGATTCTCATTTTATATTTATAGGGTTTGTATTTCTATATATATAGGTGTATGGCATCTAACCCACCAAACCAATTATAGAGTAAGACCCCAATCTATGTCAGCCCTTACACGATTTTTCAAAAATATATATTTTTTAATCTGTGCACCCTATTTAAAATAGTGCATCGGTGTACTATTGTAGTATAGACCATTGGGCATGTACTGACAAAAAAAAATGTTTGATAAAAATAGCTTTTTATTAATTTCTGTTTGTGTTAATTAGTGCACCGGTTAACATATAATGCTTCGGGTCTCCATTTTGACAATGAACATCATACGTTGTTTCTACTATATTGGTTGCGCGTTTATAAGAACGTACTGCACTGCCTTCGGTGCGTCATTTTTAAAAGGTTCATCGTTTTCTTGATTTTTTTTTTACCTAAAAAGTATGTGATTTATTTATAAAATGTATTAATGAATGGTATGGTACAGGTTTCATATTGATAAAGAAAAGGATGATAAGAGTTCAAGTAACAAAAATATTGATAACACATCAAGAAAAGAAAAAAATGCAAGTTCTTTGTAAATTCTTTACAAAAATTATTATTTTTGAACTATATGTAAGTTTAACTAATATGTATTGTTTACTGTGTGTCATGTAGAGCCAAAAAATTACTAATATTGATAAAATTATTTCTGATCTAAGACCAGAAGAGCATAAAATCTTGATGGAAAAATTGCAGAAGGATGAATCAGGTGAATGAAAAAATACTATCGATACAATATGAGTTTCTTTTTTGAAATTTCATTAATACTATACTTAAAAATATTAGATAACATGTATCAAACAATATATTAATTCACATATGTTTATTCTTCTATGGGAAAACCATCAAAGAAAAGGAATTTTGTTCTAAGAAAAGAAAAGAAAATAGAATATGCAAATGAAAATGAATTGCTCCTTAGCTCATCTGGAGTGGCGCTGGAGGTTAACGAAAGGCGGAAAAACTTTTACAAAACTTTGAAGGATCTATTGGAGCTAATGTATAGAGGTTATTTCTACTTATAATACAAAAATCAATCCAATGATTTCAAGAACCACATTTTATTTAAACTATAGGATGCATTTCCAGAGAATTGGTCAATGAGACATGTCAAACTTTTAATAGAAAAAATGTACAACAACAAAAAAGATGGAATTAAAAAGTAATATTCATTTAAATTTTTTTCTAGTATTATATGTATATATTACTAGAAAAAAATCATTTATAAATATCACTTTTGTTGTATTTACTTTTCATATATCAATATACAAATTAAATAGTTTATTGCCATGTTACATTTTCAAGAAGATTATGAAAATCTCAAAGGATGAATGAGCTGATATCAGAAATATGCTAGTAGGAATGTCCAAGAAGTTATACAAGGAGATGGCAAAGAATTGGACATAATTGCATCGAATGAGGAGCTGTCTCAATGATAAAGTGCTTCAAATGTAATATGTAATCATCGAATTTTTTGATTAGGTACAATAAATAATAATTTAGCATTAAATATTAATTTTCAAGTATTTTCTTATAGAAAAGAAAAGAAAATGGAACCCATTCAACACATAAAATAGGATGACAAGGAAGAAAAGTGTTGATATCTATGTTTGTGAGTAAATGTTACTTTCTTATAACAACTTACCTAGATTTCATTTTTGTATATTTTAAGTTTTTTTTACAACAATCATCATTAAATGTCTTCAAACAAGTGCTAACATACAAAGAAGAACCCTCAGAAGAATTGATTGACATTGGGTTAAATATAAGTTGTCATTATATGTTGGCATATCAAAAATTAATTGTGGAATTTGTAATAATCTATCTTGTTTTACTTAGATTTTTCTATAATTAATAGAATAAAACAATATTTATATTAAATATATGACTTTTTATGGGGTATAAAACTTGTAGGAAACAAGGTATGGAATTTCACTAATAAATGACTTGTTGAAAGGTAGCATGAAATTTGGTTTTTAAAGAATGTGTATATTTCATGAGTCAATTCTTGGTATGGTACATTTCTTTTCAATTTACATTGATTTATATTATTTAATATTTCATTTTTCATTATTATCACTAATGTATATACATTCATTACACTTTATTTTTATGTTTGTAGATGGAACTTGAAGAAGAAGAAAATAATCAACACATTGAAAAATAAATTCCTCCAAATAACCTAAGTCATGGAAGTATCTTGAGTAGTGACAACAATTCCAATGAAGAATGATGATCAATATGTTTGGATATCAAAGCAAGGCATTGTATTTTTTGAAATATTTGTCTATGAAATCAGAAAATTTGTTTAATGTAATGGACATAGTGTCCCAATTGAAAGACAAATCGATACCAATAACTGTCCCATTTTGTATGACAAAGACTATCTTATTCATATATATATAATAAAATATGTTTTAATTTATTCTATTGCGTTCTCCATTGTCGCTGTGAAATGTTACACAACTAATTAAATATATGGATGCTTAAATATTATAATGAAGAGATGTGAAATATGATGATATGATATAACAAATTAATCCAAACATCACATTCAAATTCACTAATAAAAATTTAATTGAAATGAATACTATTATAAGATATGTGTCGACTTTTGATGAATAATGAATTTTAAAAAATCGCAATATTTGCACTATCACAGGTCGATATTTCTAAAAAATACAAAATGAAGATTAGTTTGCTTTAGTTACTATGCATCGGTGTGTTTGTATGATAATGCGTACTGGTGCATTTCTACGACCTATGGGCACCGCATAAATACCAAAACCAATTAGAACCCCTGGTGCACTTTATCGGCGACTACCACCCGGGTAGTCTGATAGGTGTTGCATTCACTAGTACAATTTTCCTTTAAATTGCCAGTGCGTTGTTATAACTTAACGGGCCGGTGCGTCTTAGCACCTATATGGCTCGATGTGGTTTTACACCTTAACGGCTCGGTGCATGCACCTTCCATTGGCCCGATGCGTCTTGCTCGATGACATGCACCATGATGTTGCTAAATGCCCCGAGGCATCCGAAACTTGATTTCCATCCCGGTTCTTGGTATGTTTACGAGACCAGTGTATACATGGTAAAATGCACTGGTGCGTTCACACCTGATGCATGCACCGATGAGAAAAACATTCGTAACAACCTTTGGTCGCCCAATTTTTTTTAGTTGTGTTGAAACTCTGTTAGATGCTCTGCAAAAACCTTCGTTACCGAAAATGGATGTTGTATCAAATGTTCTTTTTACAATTTTTTCCAATTTTATAACACTAAAACCCTCCTACATAAACTCCACTAGAGGGTGTTTTCCTTGTAGTGTATATCTATCATGACATTTTTAAAATCATGGTTTCTAAAGAGTTGAGAAGGTGGGATTATAGCTTGGATAATTTTGTTTCCCACAGTGATTTTGGAAACCCTATGCTAATTACTGACCCTGAGGGAAAAGCCACTGAGAAAATGGAGCAACCCAACATGAAATTATAGGAACATAGGCCGAAACCTACAGCAACTTAGGAATATAATTTGGAACATAAGATAAGGGGTTTAAATTCAAGTAAGAAATAATTGAAGAAGGGCACACTTATTAAGGGTATCGACACCAGATCCAACCGATAGGATAACCAAAGGAATGTTGAAAATAATATGCATCCCTTCATTAGATGATGAGCTTGATTCAGGCATGAGCCACCCTTGAATGAAAAAACCCACATTTTAGTAGAGGAATAAACTCCTCTTGATGAAAACCCTACAATGGAGACGAGTGTGGAAAATTAGGTAAAATGTACAATGAGCGATAAAGGTTCTGTTGGTGGGAATTTTATGACTAAAAAAGGAAAATTCTTAGTTCTAGTTGAATTTTTTGCTATTACGGATGAGCCTGGTATTAGTCATATGAATGATTTTTCTTAGGATTATGGATATTCACTTTCAATTAAATTCTTGTTGCAAAATGCCAAGGATAGGAGAAAAATAAAGGCTTTGGAGGAAAAAGTTAACGAAATCGAAGTCCTTGATCGCTATCTGAAGTCCGAGAATTTTGATATGAGAACCATAAATGAAGATTTGTTGAAGGAGTTAGAAGAATTAAAGAAGAAAAATAAAAACATGATGAAGCAATCCATTAAGTGGAGAATGCGTTTTTTCTACCTAAAATATCATAAGAAGATGAGGAAAAGAAAATTTAAAGAGATTCAAGCATATGTCTCAAAGATCAATATCCAAATAAAGAAATGACTAAAGGGAGAAGTGTCAATTTTGTTTTGTTGAAAGGGATTGATAGGAAACTGTCTCATTTGTGTGAGGGCACACAGACCAATTACGTTGGGGGGATATCAAGCCCAAGACTTTTCTCATTTTTACCCTTGCATACCCCTATTTTGTCCCTTGTTTTACCATTTTGAACCTACTTTAGCCTGCATGTCCATAACTCTTTAATGCAAAGTTGTAGAAAAGATTCTAATTGGCGTATTATTAAAAATTTGGAAGGTAAATAATTATTTCTACCCAAACTCTTTCATTTATATGCATTTTCTAAGATATATGATGTTTAAAAGACTTTCTAATGAAGGCACCACAACCCCTATAGTGATCTTGAAACCAAACGATGAGTATGTGTTGAAATTTTTGACATTTAGACACCATGCAAGTATATTGACTAGTCATAAATGTGCACATTTGTCAAAGGTCTTCTTGGAAATTAGGTCAAGGATTGCACGCTCAAAGGGGAACTAAAGTTGTTGTTAGATGAGATAGGAGGAGCTATTCTAATCTATTCCTTGATTCAGATATACATATCTCCATAGTTAGCTCATGTTTATACTATGAAGCCTCACTTTGATAGTCATGGTGTTCTTCATACCAAATTTATCTTTGTTAGTTCTGGCTATTACATCGTACATTTGTAATGACATTAGTATAAGAAAGGAACCATGGCCCTAAGGATTGGTTAGCAAGGTTATCATATTTTTCTATTGTTGGTTCAATATTCCCTCTATCAGCTAGACCTTGAGCATTTGGCTTATCATGTTAATACTAAGTATTATTTAATACAAAGGACTCATGCTAGGCTTTATTTCTTTCATTTGTGCATTCAATGTTTGTTTCCTCTTTGTGATATATTTTCCCTATAAAGCAGATCAGATGATTGTTTTAAGCCCACAAATCCACTTCGACGCCCCTTTATTTTGTCTAATTACTTAGTAATTTGCCGATCTATTTATTGGTATTATTGTTTGGGATTTGGGTGTGCCTACTAGAGTGATTAATCTTGGATATAATGTATTTTTTTGGAGTGAAGTTATATAATTTTATTTTATTAAATTATTCCTCATTCCATAATAGTTTCATTCTTTTAGATATGGAAGTGTTGTGGTGTGTGCATGGTTATTTCTTATTGCGGCCATTATATTCATAAATCATTATCTTCATTGACCAGTGCATGGATATCACTCATGAGTTGTAATAGAGTTTTCATATGTTTTTTCTATTGATTGAATGAATCCATACTCTATTTAATAATATACCATGAGGGATTGGAGTTATTTTTACGACCTGGAGTGATTTATTGAAGTAAGATTAAAGTGGCATATTAAATCTTGTGAGATCTCGAGCTCTTTTCCAAAGTAATTATATAAGAGCAACATATCTGCTGGAGTTATCACAGCGGAAAACATTAAACAACTAACACACAGCAGAAAACCATACACAGAAGAAGACAAAGAGTTTAACGTGGTTCACCCAACCATTCTGGGCTACGTCCACAACATAGGCATCGACAATCTTTATTAATCAAACAGGAGATTACAAACTCTCACACACCTCACACCCTCAAACCATCCGAATGGATACCTGTTTTATAGCAAGGAGAATCTAACTGCCTCATAAATCCTCTCACATCAAATTTAGGATGCATTAACTCTCTCCCAACAACCTGGACCTTATCTAGCAACAAATTCCTAATTTTTGTCACCTACTGAAATTTTTCCTATTTTATTTAAAACAGAAAATCTCAACAATCTCCACCTTGACAACAATTAGCCTGATGCCCTGTTCTTTATTATTTTATCTTTTCTACAAGCCAAGAGAAGCCAAACACCAACGTAGCTTCTCTAACAAAACTGGTTTCGTGAACATGTCTGCACAGTTTTCCTTTGTATGCACCTTTTCAAGAGAGACTCCCCTTTCAGTAATAACCTGTCTTACAAAATGGTACTTAATTGGAATATGCTTTGATTTACTATGATAGGTCGGATTCTTAGCCAAATGTATTGCACTTTGACTATCACAAAGTAACCTGATGTTGTCCTGCAACCTACCAAATTCACCAAGCAAACCTTTCAACCAAACCGCCTCTTTGCAAGCATGAGAAGCAACAATGTATTCTGCTTCAGTAGTGGATAAAGCAACAATGTTCTGTAGCTTTGACATCCAGCTGATAGCTCCACCTGCAAGAGTAAAGACGTACCCTGAAGTTGACCTTCTCTTATCCAAATCACCTGCAAAATCGGAATCAACATATCCGCAAAAAAATTCACTACTCTTATTGTAAGTGATACAATAACTACTTGTGCCTCTCAAATACCGAAGCACCCATTTCACTGCTGACCAGTGTTCTTTACCCGGATTTGCCATGTACCTGCTGACAACCCCAACTGCATGTGAAATATCTGGTCGCGTACACACCATCGCATACATCAAACATCCTACTACATTGGCATATGGAATTCGAGACATATAATCCTTTTCTTCATCTGTATTAGGACATAAACTCGAAGAAAGCTTAAAATGGGAAGCTAAAGGGACTGACACAGGCTTCACATTGTTCATTCCAAAGCTCACAAGTATTTTCTCAATATACTTCTGTTGTGATAGCCACAGCTTACCATTGCTCCTGTCTCTGAAAATCTCCATGCCCAAAATCTGTCTTGCTGCTCCTAGATCTTTCATATCAAATGTCCTTGCCATCTGAGTCTTTAACCTGTTGATTTCTTCAATGCTTTTGCTTGCTAAAAGCATATCGTCAACATACAACACTAAGATAATGAACATGCCATTACTTAACTGCTTAAAGTATACACAATGATCATATTCACTTCTTATATATTTTTGACTCAACATGAAAGAATCAAATTTCTTATACCATTGTCGAGGCGACTGCTTCAGACCATACAATGACTTCTTGAGCCTGCAGACAAATTTCTTATTGCGATGCTGAACAAACCATTCCGGTTGTTCCATATAAATTTCCTCATCTAAATCTCCATGTAAAAATGCAGTCTTAACATCTAGTTGTTGTAATTCTAAATCAAGCAAAGCAACTAATGCTAACACAATTCTAATTGAAACTATTTTAACAACTGGTGAAAATATCTCATGAAAGTAAATGCCTGCTTTCTGAGAAAACCCTTTTGCAACCAGCCTCGCTTTGTATCTGTCCTCCGTATCATTCACACCCCGTTTCACCTTGAAAACCCATTTACATCCCACAGTTTTCCTGCCTTTGGGAAGTTCAACCAGATCTCATGTGCCATTCTTACCTAAGGCCATCATTTCTTCCTTCATAGCTGCTTTCCATTTGTCACTTTTCGAACCTTCTATAGCTTCCTAATAGCACAGAGGTTCATCGTCATTAGCGGTAAATGCAACTGATGTAACATAATCATCATACCTTTTCGGAGGGCGTTTGATTCTTGTAGACCTCCTTAAGGATGTTTCTGGTGCTTCCACAATTGGCTGACTACCATCTGTAGGAACTTCTTCATGACCACCATCTGAGACCTGTTCATGACCTACATCTGAACCCTGTTCATAATCTGATTCTGAAACCTGTTCATGACTAGAATCTGAACTATGGTCATCATGACTATCATTAGAAGAGCTTTCAAACTGAATGTGTTGTAAATCAGATACATCATCTTGTTTCAATCTACTATCTACATCTAACTGTACAAGAGAGGATTCATTAAACCTTACATCTCTGTTGATGATGATTTTGCGGGTAGTAGGATCCCACAATCTATATCCCTTTGTTCCAACACCATACCCAACAAAGATATACCTTTTAGACTTTGGATCTAACTTAGTTCGCCGATGTTTAGGCACTAGAGCATATGCATCACAACCAAACACTCTGAGTTTAGAATAGTCACAAGGGTGTCCTTTCCATACCTCTTGCGGAATCTTGCAGTCTATCGTCGTCGATGGAGATCGGTTTATCACATAACAAGCTGTTGCCACTGCTTCCGTCCACAACTCCTTTTGCAACCCGGCGTTACTCAGCATACTCCTTGCTCTCTCTAGAAGAGTCATGTTCATGTGTTCAGTAACTCCATTTTGCTGAGGAGTATAAACCGTGGTCTTATGTCTCTCGATCCCTGCATCCTTGCAATAGCTGTCAAACTCCTTGGAAGTAAACTCACCACCATTGTCAGTTCTTAAACATTTTATAGTTCTACCAGTGATGTTTTCTACCAATGCTCTAAACTGTTTGAAAATTGTAAAAACATCAGACTTCTTTTTCATCATGTAGACCCACACCTTCCTAGAAAAATCATCAATGAACGACACAAAATATGACGAGCCACCATATGACGCTGTAGGGGCTGGACCCCACACATCTGAATGAATATAATCAAGTATCCCTTTACTAGTATGTTTTCCTGTTTTAAATTTTTGTTTACTTTGTTTTTCAAACAGACAATGCTTACAGAAATCTAACTTTCCAGACTTCAGATTTGGAAGTAACTTGCGATCAGCCAAAATTTTCAACCCTCTTTCACTCATATGCCCCAATCTTTGATGCCATAAGTGAATGGAACTACTGTCATGTTCAGAAACAGTAGACACAAAATCTGACCCTGTACCTCCTTCTAACTGAAATAGATTTCCTACTTTCTTAGCTTTCATAACTAGTAAAATGCCTTTATAGATTTTCATAACTCCACCTTGAATTACAGTTTTATATCCATTCGAATCAAGTGCTCCTAATGAGATCAAATTTTTTCTTAAATCTGGTACATGCCTCACATCAGTTAATATTCTAGTTGTCCCATCAAACATTTGCAGTTGTATGCTCCCAATCCCCACAATATTACATGTTACATCATTACCCATGTAGAAAACTCCATCATTAATTGATTTATATTCCTTAAACCATTCTCTATGGATACACATGTGGTTTGATGCACCGGAATCTAACAACCAATGTTGACCATGATTTGACACATTAACTGATAATACTTCGTCGCTCATACCTGAACCAGATGCCGAACCTGTATCTGTCGTGTTTGCTTCCTTCTTCTCTGTTGATGAAGCTTCTTTAGCAGCCTGCTGTCGCTTCCAGCAATCCTTCCTCAGGTGTCCAGCTTTCCCACAATGCAAACACTTCACCTTTGTCTTCTTTCCTTTAGACTTTGAACGAGAGTTGCTATGCTTACCCCCGGAGTGTCTCTCTCTCGAGCGACCTCTGGCCATCATTACCTCTGATGTATAGGTGTCTGCATTCGACTTCTTCCTCGTCTCCTCAGCCTCAGACAACAAGGCTCCAACCATATCGTTCTCAAAACGGGCACTCTGAGTTTTCACCATCTTGTTTAAAACAAACAATCTCCAAATCCAACTTAAAAAAAATTTGATTAAAAATTGCGCTTGCCTAAAAATAAATGCTACCTTGCACCTTATAAAAAAAAAAGGCCTTTTAACAAAAAACTCCAAATCGATCTTCGCCTTCTTACTGAACTGCATTTTCTTTAAAAAAAAAAAAACGCTTTGCTGTCTTTGCCACACATCGATTTACAAATCATGGCATAATACAATTAAAAAAAAAACCTTCAAATCGATATACCAGACCTTATGCCACACATCGTTTTTTCCATATGCATTTTCTTTTTATTACCATATCGATTTTTATAATATGCATTCTCTTTTTAAAAAAGCATATAATAAAAAGAGACATATCGATTTAAAAAAAAAACCTTCAAAATAAATGGCATAAAATCGATTTGATTGTCATATTTGTAAAACCGATGGCATAAAATTAACTCACGGCATTCTTCATAAACGCTAATGGTTTCATGGCCACGTTGTCAAATCTCAACGCACAACAAAACCAGTGATGCACTAACCGACGTTTTAATTCACACCCTGTGTTCTCCATTCATCCTGCGTTCTCAATTTTCTGGAAACGGGCCCTCACCGAGCTCGTGCTCGATTCACTGACTCTCCCTTGCGCCTACTGCAATGACACGGATCTGAACTCGAGCTTAAACTGAACTCGGATCACAGTCTTAAACGCTCTCTCGGCCTCAGATGAAGTTATTGGCTACGCAGGATGGTTCAAGGGAATGCGTCCAATTGCAATTGCTGCCATCAACCGTTTCAAAAAAAATGCATAGCCTCTTTTCAAAGTCCGGCTTCAAATTAACTGGCCTTATTCTGACTGCGGATCACGTATTAAAAACAAAATTCCACGCACATTCCAATTTGCACGCAATTCCAATCTTTGCTGTCCGGCGTATGCACCAATTTAATAACTTAAGATTTTTCCAACGCTGCCACATACCAACGCTACCTCTGCACAGTCATACGCACCTTCGACCGGCGCCCATACAGTCTCCACGCACCAGCGTTATGCAGGTAATGACTATCCACGCAGTTTGGACAGCTCCCAACTGAAGCACAGCAGATTATAAAACAATATACACGCCGATTCACTGCACCAGCAATCAATACCTCCACGCACAGGTTTGAACAGCAGCACCTTCAGGCACGCAGTCGACCTCCACGCAGCTTGAACAAACGACCTCCAACTGCTCCGATACCACTTGCTGGAGTTATCACAGCGGAAAACATTAAACAACTAACACACAGCAGAAAACCATACACAGAAGAAGACACAGAGTTTAACGTGGTTCACCCAACCATTCTGGGCTACGTCCACAACATAGGCATCGGCAATCTTTATTAATCAAACAGGAGATTACAAACTCTCACACACCTCACACCCTCAAACCATCCGAATGGATACCTGTTTTATAGCAAGGAGAATCTAACTGCCTCATAAATCCTCTCACATTAAATTTAGGATGCATTAACTCTCTCCCAACAACCTGGAGCTTATCTAGCAACAAATTCCTAATTTTTGTCACCTACTGAGATTTTTCCTATTTTATTTAAAACAGAAAATCTCAACAATATCCACTATGATTCAAGCCATTTTTTGTGTTACAAATAAAACACAACAAGCCTATTTTCATTTCTCAATATTCTTTGTTTTAATTTCTAAGCTTATTACCTGCAAATTCCCTTCTATAAAGTTTGCTAACAATTTCAAAAGAATTATTTTTTTTGTCCCTAGTTATTAGGATTACATGGAGGCTTAGTTCCTTTTCATAGAACTACAACATAATCTATTTTCCTTTTGAGGAAAGGATCAATGTACCCTTACAAAGTATTTCGTCCATTGTTGCAATCAAGGCATCAAGGATTTAGAGTCACAACTACAATGCTACCGTGAAAAACAATGTGAGTTTCAAGTCAAGGTATTAGATTTACATGTTTCTCAGTTTCTTCTTAACTTAAAGTGAACTAGTTAAAACTTTATTTCCCATTGATTATAATTAACATCTTAACCATAGTCTGGCTTGGAAGGGTTGAAGTTGCATCAGTCCTTTGATATTATTTCCTCAAACAAAGCACAATACACATGGTAAACACTTGTCCCGAGGTTTCTTACATATATTTTTCTTTTATTTTTTTCTTTACATACTTATTGAGTTTTTTCCTGAATTATGAGACTAGGGTTTTTGTCGTATGGTCGACAGTTATGGCCCCTATAACACCTATCTTATGTAACTTATACAAAGCATAAAGTTTCATCATTTTTACACATTTTTTTCTTCTTTTTAATTTCTCCATGGTTTAGTATTATTTTTTTTTTTCATGTTAGTATTTAAAGTGTTTAAAATTGTTTTTTATTTGTCTAACATAGGGATCCCTAAAGAGAAAATAAAAGAATTAGGTCAAACCAGGTTGAATTTTCCATAATACATGTCCATGCATGGAACAATTATTTCAGTTGTTTGTACACCATACTTACGCTTTGAGTCCAAATTTATTTTACAGTTATGTTAAATATTTTTTTCTTTATTATTAAAGTCTATCAAAACCAATGTTTGAAATTAATTAATCGTATTGGAGGGTAGCCATAAATTGATTATGTGTTTATATATAATTTATATTTATTCTAGTGCCTTTAAATTCAACATAGAGTTATGAGGTTTATTTTAGTTAAATAACCAAATTTGTCAATGCTAATTGTTTCTTCTTAGAATACAAAAAAAATATTAAAAAAATATATTCTATCTAAACAAATAATTATTTATGAAGGTATTATATTCTTAATGTTCTTAATATAACTATTTTGAACATTTTCTTTTATCCTTTCACTATTATCCTTCTTAGTTTATACATACATACATAGTATTCATTATATATATATATATATATATATATATATATATATATATATATATATATATATATATATATATATATGGACAATCCTAATGCACATAATTTCGAGTTCCATACTCTTGTTTCTGGGATGTCAACCTCTAAGTTTTATGGAGGACTTGTCCCTTAGCAAGCGTTGCATGTAGGGTTTAGGGGTAACTCAGTGCTTTTTCTCAGAGTTAGCCCATAACTTTGCTAACCATGCAATATATACATCTCATTTACTTACATGGACATATATATCTATATCTATATCTATATCTATATCTATATCTATATCTATATCTATATCTATATATATATATAGATATATATATATATATATATATATATATATATATATATATACACATAAAATTTCCATGAAATCATACCAGAACCAATCACAAGATTATTCATAGTTTCCTATATAGAGTCACTTCCACAGAGTTAATTATTAGAGATAACTATTTCCTTTTCACAACTAGAGACTTATGTCCAACAAATACTTACAATTTATCCTATATCTTACTTATATTAAAATTAAGATCTTCACATATATATAATTCCAACATAGTATATAAATAAATCGGTCACATATCTAAATCTCTATAAATACAATAGTATCTTCCATACTTGTCCCAACCAATGAACTATCGTCTCAACAGTTCCCCCTGAGCTCTGGACCACTTTTTGGCGAGGAACACAATAAATAACTTTCACATATTCACCTTTGTCAGGAAAACAATCAATAATTTTCACATATTCACCTCCTCAAGCCCATAACAATGTCCTTCCAAACTTGGGCTAAATATTTTAATTATACAAGTCCAGTCATTATCTCTCACTATATACTTATTTTTATTTCTAAATTTCCTTTCTCTCCCATAATCATGTTTTTAAATCATCTTCCACCCATGAAATTTCTCTTTAGACATGATCATTTGGTGGTAGAGAAAACCATTCCCTCGAAGATGGAGGATATTCCTTCTTTTGCATCTCTATCCTTTCTTGGACTATAATTGATTCTAAGTGTTTCCTAATATTTGGGAGCCGAACTACTCACTTGATGACTCGTATTATATTTCAAATAAACCAATAAGTGGAATAATATTTTATTCATAACAATATATTAATATTTGCATCTACCAAATTTAGTCTTGGCCCCACATCCAACACTTCCAGAACATTTACAAGTAAACATAAACTATAATGTTTGTAAAAATCAATTACAGGAGGGGTATCTTAATCTTTGAATTTAAATTTTCACATTTTTACATATTGTAGACATACTTTTTGAGTTAGATTGTGTAAGTAAGATTAAACATACTACTTTTCCATCTGTTGGAAATATGATGCAGAATGTTGTCCTTGATGGCAACCCACTGAATGAAGATGAAGACATGTGACAGTTGACATGTGTTGTCCTTGATGGCAATACACCTGATGAAGTTATGCTTGACTTGATGGACTTGTGTGTACAGAAGGCAATGAAGAAAGGAATTTAGAATGTGCTCAAAATATGATGAAAAGAGTATGTCTCTTTGTATACGCGGATTGGCCTAAGGGAAGTCGCGTATGCACGCGGAAAATAACGTGCCAAGTCGCATATGGGCAAAAGCGCTCAAAAAGTGCGAAACCAAGGGTAACCACCATGGTATTGACCCATTGTATTGGGTAATGATCCGCCTAATTGACCCCATCTAGGTAGTTTTTGGGCTTATGGTATTGCTTTGGCCCATGGTATTGAAAAGGGTAAACCTATATAAGGAGAAGAAATTCATTGTGCAAATCAACAGGTGTGGAATGCAAAGTGAGGCAGACAAAGACTTCTAGAAGTATGAATGGAAAGGTTGTGAGCCTTCATTCGGGGGGTTGTAGCTCCTTCCGGGGGGAGAGATTTGAGTAGCAGGAATCAGGGGGTCGTAATCGCCTGAAGAAAATTTGATAGCAAATCGGGAGTCTCCTTTAACTCCCTTCAGAGAAGTGAGTAAGCAGTGTTGTTGGTGCCTGTCTGGTCAAATTGTTGAGCCCTGTCATTCTTAAGATGTTTTCTATATAATAAAATATTGAAGGCTGAGCAACTGCAGCGGTGGTTTTCTCCCGACTTGGGTTTCCACCTAAAAATCCTGGTGTTCATGTGTGATGCTTTGTGTGATGATTTATTCTGTTCTTACTGCACATGTTTACTGCTTATTGAATATCTGATGAATGAATGAAAGAATGATTTAAGTGAAGAATTAATGACATAAATAGATATCTGTGTATACGCGAGTTTCGTAAAGGGTATCCGCGTATATACGCAAGTCTGGTTCAGGAAAGTAGCGTATGCATTTTAGAAGCAAGAAAGAGTGAAAGTTTTGAATATGCAGTAAATACTGATTCACCCCCCCCTCTCAGTATTTTTGCCAACGGAATTGTGGTATGGAGAGCGATTCTCCTTGTGGAAGCTTGATAAGCAAGGAGATCGAGTCGCGATGGGAAGTCAAGAAGGTCATCATCATAAAATACCTACTTGATGGGACGAGCAATCGTCATGCAGGAAGGTTGATCACGAAGGTACGTACAAAAGCATTTCTACAAAGTCTTGGTGCAGATGTATGGGCAATCGTGGAAGAAGGTTATCAATACCCGGCAAGTATTCCTACTGATGCAGCAGAAAGAAAGAAGTATGAAACCAATGCCAAAGCAGTAAATGTTTTGCTTGGAAGCATGTCTGAATCAGAATTTGCTAAAGTGATGCAGCTACATTCAGCAAAAGATATATGGGACAAAATCATTCTGAGCTATGAAGGAGATACAAAGGTAAAAAATGCAAAACTCCAAACTCTTAGAATTGAATATGAAAGTTTGAAGATGCATAGTGATGAAAGTGTTGCTAGTTTCTTCCTTCGTCTAGATGATGTTGTCAATCGAATGAGAAATTTGGGTGAAACTAAAACTGATACTACTCTGGTTGAAAAAGTCTTAAGATCCTTGACTCCAAAATTTGACTCTAAAGTCTCCGCTATTGAAGAAAGGCAAGATCTGCAAACTCTTACTATTGTTCAATTACATGGGACTCTGACTGCTTTTGAAATGAGACAAGGAGGTCCTTATCAAGTAAGAGAAGCTGCATTTAAGGCTTCTACAAAAGGAAAGGAAAAGGAAGTTGTCAAAGAATCCAGCTATATTTCCGATGAAGAAGAAGCAAATTTCGTAAGAAAACTCCAACTAGGAACTGGAAGATTCAAAGGTAAGCTTCCCTTCAAATGCTTTGAGTGTGGAAAAGTTGGTCATTATGCCGCAAAATGTCCTTATAAAGGAAAAGAAGTTGTTAGAAGGAATAAGAACAGATCTAGCTCTAAGAAAAGTTACTATACTAATGAAGATAGTGATGGGTCATCTAATAGTGAGGAAGATTGTGAAGAAGATCTTAGACTTCTCATGGCCTTTGAACAAAAGGAAGAAAATGATATGTTTATGGATTCTCTAGAGGAAAATGATTTTCTTGAAGAAAATAATCAACTCAAACTTCGCTTAGAAGATTGAAAAATTCTCTTAGAAGAACAAAAGGTGATCAGAGAGACTGTTGAAAAGCAGCTTGAAGAAGCAAAGAAACATATTGAAAAGCTAGAATGTGAAGTGGTAATTCAAAGAAAAGAAGTAGAGAAAGCAAAGACCTTGAATCTTAAATTTGCTAAAGGATCCGAAACCTTAGATGAGATTATCAAGGTACAACGTTCTCCTCTTATAAAGACAGGTCTGGGATATACCGGAGAATCTTCTCAAACTTCAGCACCAAACTATCTAAATGCAGTTACAGGTGGTTTACTACATTCAGCCACTCAGCAAGGGAATAGAGGATCTCTACAGGGAAAGAAGGACCATCTCAATTCAAGGAACACTAACAGGGATAGCTTTCAAAGACTCTACAACCAACAGGTAAACTCAAATAGAAGATTCCATGATCGTAGAAATTTCTACTTCAATGGGCAATGTTTCACTTGTCACAATTTTGGTCATAAAGCTATTCAATGTGTGGCATATAAAACCATCATGACAAGAGAAGCAAGAAAGAAAAGGTTGGATACCGAACCAAAGAAGAATACCTATAACAATTTTTCTCCTCTTCAAAGTGAAGTCGAATGTACTTATTGCAATAACTTTGGCCATGAAGAATCTGAATGCAGGAACAAGATCCAGCCTAAAGAACATGTTCCCTCAAGCTCCAAAGTGTGGAAAAAGAAAGAACCGCCGGTTGAAAATTGTGGGATAGCATTATTTGCAGAAGGTGAAGAAAATCAATGGTACATCGATAGTGGGTGCTCAAGACACATGACAGGTGACAAAAGCAAACTTCATACTTATAATGCTCTAGAAAAGAAAAAGAAAGTTACATTTGGAAATGATACTCCTGCTGTAATTAAAGGAAAAGGGTCAGTATTTCTAAAAGAAAAGGTGAAGGCTAAAGATGTCATGTATGTGGATGGATTAAGGCATAACCTGTTAAGTGTTAGTCAAATGTTTGATCAAGGAGCAGAAGTGGTTTTCAGTTCCAAAGAATGTATGGTTCGTGATCTTGATACAGGTAAAATCATTATAAAAGGAAAAAGAAATCCAAGCAACCTGTATGTACTAAACGGCATAGATCAATGTTACTTGAGCAAGTCTTCAGAAAATTGGCTATGGCATAGAAGGCTGGGGCATCTGAGTTTCTCTCAAATCAACAAAGCAAATAGACTTCAAGTTGTTCGTGATCTTCCCAAGGTCAATCTTCCAGAAAATACCATATGCAAATCTTGTCAATTTGGTAAGCAGACTAGAGTTCGATTTAATGCCAAAGAAGGATCATCAAGTAAGCCTCTTGAACTCATTCATACTGACATCTATGGACCTATGAGGAAAAGGTCATTACGTGGGGAAGAATACTATATCCTATTTATCGATGACTACTCCAGAATGTGTGAGATCGCATTTATTAAACACAAAGATGAAGCTTTTGAAAAATTTCAGAAGTTCAAAGCTCGGGTAGAAAATGAATTGGATTCAAAAATCAAGTGTCTTAGATCTGATCGAGGTGGAGAATATTCATCAAATGAATTCTTTGAATTTTGTGAACAACATGGCATTAAAAGACAATTCTCTGTAGCTGGCACTCCACAACAAAATGGTGTAGCAGAAAGAATGAATAGAACAATTTTTCAAATGGCTAGAGCTATGATGGCTGACTCTAATGTTCCTGACATGTTCTGGAGTGAAGCAGCACGTACAACAGTTAACATTCTCAATAAAGCTCATGTTCGGGTAAATAGTGACAAAACTCCATATGAACTCTGGTATGGTAAGTCTCCCACTGTAAAGCATTTTAAAGTTTTTGGAAGTAGATGCTTTATCAAAAATAATGATGAAAAGCTTGGCAAGTTTGAACCTAGATCAGATGAAGGGATACTTCTTGGTTACTCTTCTTCAAGCAAAGCATTCACGTGTTACAATAAGAGGCTTCAAAAGGTTGTTGAATGTATTGATGTTGTTATTGATGAGTCTCCTGCAGCTTCTAAAGAAGAAAAACAAACAGCAGAAGAAGATGATAGCAACATATGGCCTTCTACATCAGATGGAAATGATATAGGCAGTGAATCCAATGAAGAACCTGAAAATGATCTATCTGAAAAAGCTCCATCCAGATATGTTCAAAAGAATCATCCTGAATCTCAAATTTTTGGAGACAAGGAATCAGGTGTACGAACAAGGAGAACTCTTGCGGGATCTTCTAGTAATTTGGCACTTCTATCCACAATTGAACCACACAATGTCAATGAAGCTAGCAACTATGAATGTTGGAATAATGCCATGGATGAAGAAATTGAGCAAATTGAAAAGAATGACACTTGGGATTTGGTACCAAGACCTCATGATAAAAATGTCATTGGAACTAAATGGATCTTCAAGAACAAGTTAAATGAGAATGGGGATGTTGTAAGAAACAAAGCTAGACCGGTTTGCAAAGGGTATACTCAACAAGAAGGTATAGACTTTGAAGAAACTTTTGCTCCTGTAGCTAGACTTGAAGCCATAAGAATGTTTCTTGCTTTCTCAAGCTATCAACGAATCAAAGTTTATCAAATGGATGTTAAGTCTGCTTTTCTTAATGGTGATCTAAAAGAAGAAGTATATATAGAACAACCGGAAGGATTCATTTTGGGAAATGATTTAAATCTTGTTTGTAGACTTAAAAAGGCTCTGTATGGACTCAAACAAGCTCCAAGGGCTTGGTATTATCGTCTTGACAAATATCTTCATCAACAAGGATTTTCAAAGGGGTCTGCTGATAGCAACTTATACACAAAAGTTGAAAATGATAAACTATTGATTGTAGTTGTATATGCTGATGATATCATTTTTGGGAGTAACGAAGAATCTATGAGTCAAAAATTTGCTTCTGTCATGCAGCAAGAATTTGAAATGTCTTTACTTGGGGAACTAACTTTTTTTCTTGGCTTGCAAGTGCATCAATCTACAGATGGTATATTTCTATCACAAGAAAAATATCTTAAGCAAATTCTGAAGAAGTATGGCATGGAAGAATGCAAACCTGTAAGTACACCAATGATAACCGGATGCAGTCTCAGTTCTAATGATGATTCTCCCACTGTGAATCAACCAGAATACAGATCGATGATTGGAAGTCTACTTTATCTCACTCGGACCAGACCAGACATTATGCATGCTGTTGGGATTGTTGGACGATTCCAAGCTAATCCAAAAGAGTCTCACCTTCAGGCTGTCAAAAGGATATTCAAATATCTACAAGAAACTCAAGACTTTGGTCTATGGTATCCAAAGGATGCTGATCTTACTCTTCATGCTTACACTGATGCAGATTGGGCTGGAAGTGTTGATGATCGGAAAAGCACTAGTGGTGGTGCATTTTACATGGGGCCCCGGTTAGTATCTTGGTTCAGCAAGAAGAAAAATTCTATTGCCTTATCAACAACTGAAGCAGAGTATGTAGCTGCCGCATCTTGTTGCACTCAACTCCTATGGATGATGCAAACCTTGCAAGATTTTCAAATCAAATGTGAAACTCCTATCTCCATTATGTGTGATAATACAAGTGCCATCAGTATCTCAAAGTGCGATAATACAAGTGCCATCAGTATTTCAAAGAATCCTGTTATGCATTCGAAAACCAAGCACATTCCCATCAAATATCATTTCCTACGTGAACAAGTGTAGGCAAAAACAGTTGGAGTATCATGCCTCGAGAACAAGGCTGTGATATCTTTGCAGGCCTGCGGGGAAGCGTTCGAGGCATCTAAGACGAAGGCTGGTGTTCTACGCAGTCAAAGAACAAAATGCATAAATTTTGAAGGTGACTTTGAATCTGTAGGTTCAGCTCTAGTGATATCTCAGGTTCTCATTTCTGTTGTGTATATCCGTTAATAAAATTTTGGTTGGTTGACTCTCTTCGGCCACCATTTGCAGTGCTGTTTGGTATCTCTGATATTGTTTGGTATCTCTGGTGGTGTTCCAGTTCTCTTAATTCTGTTTCTAATGTTTTGATGAAGATGCCTTGATGATTTGTTGGTGAAAGTGTTCAAGATGCACAAACTAAGGGGTAGCCTTAGTCATATGGAAAGGATGCCTGGATGCACAGATTCAGGGGGAGCATTAGCTTTCTTATTTATAGCTCTGATGTTAGCATTGCATTAGTTCTGAAATATGTTCTCTCTTTTGAGGACTCTTGTTCGTGGTCTCTTTATATTTTTGATAGTGTAAGGACAATTATAAAATTACAATATTCAGTCATGCTGGACTTCTCAGTGCATATTGTGGTTGGGTAGTTGAGTCTCATATGTAAATCCACTTGGTTGGATAATTGATGTAAGTATGGAGGTCATCACAGTGAGTAAGGAGATTCCATGAGGTCTGCCTTCATTGACAAATATGTTTGAATTCGACATGAACTGCGGGGAGCGTAGCCACTTCGGCACATATCAGATCTGCAGAACGCTTCTTCCACATGAGTGTTGGTTTTGATCCGCCCTTTGCCCTTGATATCAAAGGGGGAGAGTGACATGGTGTTTGAATGAAGAGAAGATAATGATGTCAAATATTTGGGGAGAGTGACATGGTGTCAATGTATTCTTAATGTATCTATCTGTTGTGGTATCCAAACACCATCGTGGTTGCCATCAAGTCCAAAGGGGGAGATTGTTGGAAATATGATGCAGAGTGTTGTCCTTGATGGAAACCCACTGAATGAAGATGAAGACATGCAACTGCTGACATGTGTTGTCCTTGATGGCAATACACACGATGAAGTTATACTTGACTTGATGAACGTGTGTGTGAAGAAATATAGAAAGGAATTTAGAATATGCTCAAAATATTCGTACGAAAAAGTGTCTCTTTGTCCTTGGATGCAGCCACTGAAATCGCGTATGCACGCGGAAAAGAACGTGCCAAGTCGCGTATGGGCTAAAGCGCTCAAAAAGTGCAAAACCAAGGGTAACCACCATGGTATTGACCCATTGTATTGGGTAATGATCCGCCTAATTGACCCCGTCTCGGTAGTTTTTGGGCTTATGGTATTGCTTTGGCCCATGGTATTAGTAAACCTATATAAGGAAAATTCTTCATGCAATCTTGGGTGTGGGTGCAAGAGTGAGCTTGAATGAATCCATTTCTCTGCGTGCTACGGAATGGAAAGGTTGTAGCGCCTTCGGTGGGGGGGTTGTAGCCCCTTCCGGGGAGGAGAGACGCGCCAGCGAGATGGGGAGGTGTGGCTCCTTCGGGGAAGAGCTGGCCATGAATCCAAGGGGGTTGGAGCTCCCTTCCAGGAGAGGCTGGTAAACGAGCGCAGGTGGGTGCCTGCGTGCTGGTAGAGTCTGCACCAGCACATATGTTGTAAGATGTTTTCTCTATAAATAAAATATTGAAGGCTGAGCAACTGCAGCGGTGGTTTTCTCCCGACTTGGGTTTCCACCTAAAAATCCTGGTGTTCATGTGTGATGCTTTGTGTGATGATTTATTCTGTTCTTACTGCACATGTTTACTGCTTATTGAATATCTGATGAATAAATGAAGGAATAATTTAAGTGAAGAATTAATGACATAAATAGATATCTATGTATACGCGAGTTTCGTAAAGGGTATCCGCGTATATACGCAAGTCTGGTTCAGGAAAGTAGCGTATGCATTTTAGAAGCAAGAAAAAGTGAAAGTTTTGAATATGCAGTAAATACTGATTCACCCCCCCCTCTCAGTATTTTTCCCAACACCATCAAACTTCAATCTTTGATGGAAAAGTTAGAATTTTGGAATTATGGAAATTTGTTCATATTGTAAATAGAATTTTGGAGTTAGCTTGTGTAAGTAAGATTAAACATACAAAGTTTACATCAAACTCTTTTCCCATTGTTGTGTACAAAAAAAAACAAGGAAAAACATAAAAATAAGGGACAAGATGAAGGGGAGAAAGAAAAAATTCGAATTAATATCAAAATAATCCATAGGTGATAATAATAATAAAATGATAAATTTATTTTCAAAATTAGCCATTAGTATCTAAAAAAAATTATTTTTTGGTAATGTAATAGAATATGAAAAGTGGGGAAAAGTAAATAATAAAAATTAAAATTAATATTTTTTTTTACATGAAAAGAAAATTAATAATATTTTCTTGGTCAAAATTATGCATTAGTATTATTTAAAATAAATAGATTATTAACATAATAATATAAAGGAGGTAAAATGTAAATAATAAAAAATTATTTAATTAATTCGTTTAAATTAAATTAATAAATTTATTTACTTCGACCAAACCAAAATTTGGCCTGTGATGCCTATAGTCATTCTCGTATCATTTGGAAAAATATTAAATTTAAAAGCACACAAACAAATTAAATGGGGAATATGGTTACAAGTTAAGCCAATCATGGAATCCTAGCACTCATTAGCTTTATTCTTAAGTTTCTATTCTTGACCCCTCTCCTTTCGCTACCCTTCTTCTCAACCTATTCATCCTCGTCTTCTATCCCCATCACCCTTTTCCTTGTTTAAAACCTTCCCCTCGTTCTCCTCTCTAGTGTGATTTTTTCCCTGATTTTAAATCAACCTCCTTTTCTTTCATACTTTCCCTATCTATGCTCTCTCTTTGAATTTCCAAAAATTTTCATTTTATTCCTATATCTCATTTTTCTTCCTCTATGGTGTGTTCTTTAATACGAAAGCCCCATTTTTTTCTAATCTGTCCATACTCACCCTCCTCCATAAACTTCCTCCATTCTCCCTCTCTTCTTTTTAAATCTCTCTTTATTTCCCTTTCCAATTCCCTTTTTTATAATGTTCTCTTTCTTTCTAGTATCCTCCTTTATTTTCTTTCTAAATTTGTTTTTTTTATCATACACGTTTTTGAACTTTTCAAACCTCCTTTAATCTTTAATACCCACTCCATCTATTTTATTCTTTATTTTTCAATTTAAATATATTTATTGATTTAATTTTTATTATTAATCCTTTTCCCTTTTACCTTCTTTATATTATTTTATCAAAAAATATTATATATTATAAATTTTTTAAATAATAGTAACCACTATTTTATACCAAAAAAAAATTATTTTTCTTTTCACTTAGACCAATATATTAATTTAAATTTTATTATTTATGTTTTTCAATTTGTATTATTTATATTATCTTATCAAAAGAAATTATTTATATAATATTGTACCAAAAAAATTTATTTTACTATCATTTTTAACTTTAATTCAAAAAAATTCTTTCTCTTCCTAATCTTATCCCATCTTTATATATTTTCCTTAACATTTTGACATAATTAAACAAAGTGTGTACCCAAAATATAGAAAATTTCAACATAATTCCATAATTAAACTCCAAAAATTTATCTACAATATCTTAAATCTGATTTTATAAAAATATAAAAATATCAACAAAATTTTCGTTGAAAATTCTAAGCTAAAAATTGAAGAAAGAATGTGCTAAAATCACACCTAAAGCTAAAAAAGCTGAACTTTGTGGAGGAAATGAAAACAAAAATATATATTACATGAATCTCCTCATAGCCATTGACATGGGAAAGTTCATAACTAATTCTATGCCACAATCGATACAAGGAATCGGAGGTCTTTTATCTTAATTATCTCCTCACCATAATTCCAATATGTATATCATTACAATATTATTTTATATGAAAATGAATTCCAATATATATAAAATATTATAATATTTTATATAAAATTAATTATATAATAAATTATTTTTTTAATATAAATTAATTATTTTGTAAAATTTAGAAACAATTTCTTAATTTTAAACATAATTTTTGAAAGTGAAAATTAAAACTCCCATCTTCATCGTCGGAAAAATATGAAACACTCTGCTTAATAAAGTACTCTTTTCTTTATACAAAAAAAGCCCGCAAATGAAAAAATAGAATCATGCAAAGAATTTGGCAATAACCTTCATAGCTTGTATGATAGCATCCTATGTTATCATATTGAAATTTTAGAATTAGTAGGTTCATTGTGGTCGATGCAAGCATAGAGAAATATAGAGATTTGGCATGCATTTCAAAGAAAAAAGGAATCATTAGGGGAATTTTGAGGCCTAAAATGGGCCTCCTAAGAAAATTATAAAATAATAGTGGAAATAATAAAATAAGATTTGATTACATCATCAAATTTTAAAGGGAAAAAAGGAAAAACTACTTTTCTAGCTCATATTTTCAACCTATCTCCCAAATTTTTCAATCAAATTTCAAGCTGTAGTACTCATTGGATGCAAAATTTAATTCCTTGTGAAAGGAGTACCCATGTAACATACTTTCAATGGACCCTGCTATATGAAAAATGAGAAATACATGAAAAATCTGATTGCAATCATGCTTTTTAATGTATTTCTCATTTTGTAGCAGGGTTCATCGAAAGTATGCAACATGGGTACTTCTTGGATGAAGGATTAAATTTTTCATCCAACGAGTACTCCTGCTCGAAATTTGAGTCAAAACTTTGGGAGATAAGTTGAAAGTACGTGTTGAAAAATTAGTTTTATTATTTTATTAATTTTTCATATTTTTACCCTTTTACTTAAAAAATTGTGAATCACCCCCCATGGTTGACATCATCATCTTGAATCCTATTGGCTCTTATAAAATTTATTTTGGTTGTACATTTTTCTTAGGAGGCCCATTTTAGACCTCAAAATTCCCCTAATGAAGTGTTTTATGTTTAACTATACCATGCATCATCAATTAAATGTTACATTTTTTATTTTTTGAATAATATGTTTGTTATGAGTTAAATATGTATAAACTTTTAAAATAATAAAAATGAGGTATATAAAAGAAATAAAAAGTCATTCTCAAGTGTTTTAATTTTTGTTAATATAATTTATGGGATAGATAAAGTAGTGTACTCATAATGATTTGATTTTATATTATTAATTAAGTTTAGGATGCAAATATCACAATCTACATTGTTAAGTTTAGCTCATTTAAGAACCATAAATGTTATGTTTAAGAATGTAACATTATGAGCAATATCTTTTTAAAATGATAAGAAACCAATAAATATAGTTTACTTTGACGGGAAAACATTATTTTACAATGAACACAATGTATAAGATAGCATTTTATGATCATGAGACTATGTTTCCTTCATGTTAAAGAAAAATTGTTCAATTCCAATGAAATGGTACAACAAAAAGTTCTAGTGAGCATAACAATATAACAATAGAAATATAATAACTCAAAATCTGGTTTTTAATAAGGATTTTTAGGATTAACATGGTGCTTATATAGGGATTCATATTCCCATTATATTCAAATAGTTGTTATCCTCAATGCTTGACTAGTTTTTGATGCTTCTACATGAACATGTCATTTTCCTAGCTTTTCTCTTCTAGTAGTAGGTTCTTCCATTTGATGAGGTCCTCAATAATTTTTGTATTTCTTAATCACTTAATCCTTGTTTCTAGGATTATTTATAGTTCTAATATGCTTATCCCTTCTTCATTAATGTTTTGTAAAATAGTTTGGACTAAAATATTGTCACTAATTACCTTCTTTAAGCAAGAAACATGGAAACTACATGTCCACATGAAATGGAAAAAACTTAAATTTGTAAGACATACTAATAACCCTCTACAACACCTCATCGAGATCACAATACCTCAATGCCAATTTATTGTGATTCTTTATTGCTTGAAAAACATTTGTTTATATGGTTGCAGTCTCACAAATACCCAATCCCCCACTTCAAATTGTCGTATCCATTCATCTTTCTATATGCTCCATAGGTCTAATAGTCTTTCATCTCCAATAATATGGAAAATAACATCGACTGACAAATGCATTTGACTAGTGTTGAGATCTCTCACATCGCTATCTTCCAATTCTTCATGGGACATAGCCATTAATTTATTTCTCTTGCCATCCAAAGACTTGTAAAATCCTTGTTGCACTAAAAGTCCCACATATATTAAGCTTTCATAATGAAAAGTTATTATTTTAATCCAACTTCCACACATTGATATTTGCACCTGAAACATTTTCCTTTTTTTTAACAAATAAATCATTTTCATTTATAATCATTAAATATAACTCTTATAACATTTTTTGGTTATTGTCAAATCATTAAGCCACTTGAGACACATGGAAAAAATACCAATTTTATCAACAATGCAACATTGTAGAAATATAAAAAAAATGCTATAATATGAGGGGTGTCACAGTGATGTAACAAAGGTGTTGTAGCAACATAATAGAAACAATATAACAAAGGTATTGCTACAACTTAACACCAACATTGTAACAAGGGTGTTGCAACAATGTAATAGCAACATCATAATAAGGGTATTATAGTGATTTAGCAACAACATTGGGTATTGCAACAACTTAACAATAACACTATAACATAAATGGTTTGTATACATAGCTTGCAATAGGAAATTAAAAAATATATAAATTGCATAAAATAAATGAATCACAACATTAAGAGAAATTCACCACATGGTAACAATATATGATCTTATTACTCAAAAAATCATATGTTTCTATATTGGTGTCACAACCCTGAAAATAAAAAAGAGAGTGACCAACTTGTCCAAGGACAAGCAGAGTAATTTGGACAAAATCCTCTATGTGAAACTTTAAATCCAAGTCAGATAGTTTGGGTTCGACGACTATTATGTTTGATTCAGCTTCGAATTTTATAATAAGGTTTGTATGAGGTTAAGATATATATATATATATATATATATATATATATATATATATATATATATATATATATATATATATATATATATATATATATATATATATATATATATATATATATATATATATATATATATATATATATATATATATATATATATATATATGTGTGTACACTGTGTGTGTGCCTTCCTTGTGGCAGCTCCCTTTCAACCTGAGGTTTATGACATGTCCTCCTCTCTATAAACAATTGGGAGATTTTAACCTTGGATCTCCTAGTTCTCACACATTTCACATTACTTTAATAATCAATTGAGTTTCCCCTAGAACATCAATTTAAAATTTAAAAAAATATATATATGCTGAAAATTTTAAATATTTTAAATCGTTAAAGTAAATTGACAAAACCTAAAACATGATTTTGTTGAGAAATCTATAGGGAAATAGTTAGAATGATTTGTCTTTTCTTGAAAATTCTTTGTGATATATTTTTATTTTTTCATACTCATTAGCTTCTTCAATTATTATTATGTTTGTATATCATCAAAAAAAAACCAAAACAAGAAGAACAATAGTACACAAGAACATAGAATGTAGGTTGCAAGTTAGGGCCAAAGCCTTTCCACTTGAGAAGAAAAACCACAAATCTCCTCTTCTTATAGGTTCTTCAATTGATGAATTCCAAGAAATATAGACCAATACCAATGCCCTTCAAGATCAATTCAAACCATTTCAGATGATGTGCTCCCTTTTTCCAATTCAAACCCAGACAAATCTCTTCGAGCAACACAAATTCAACCCCTAGCTTCAGAATTTCAGCCTCTATTGCAGGTCTGAAATTTTCAGCCCTCCTAATAATAGTTTCTACCACACGTGTGATCTTATTTTTTCCTCCCAAGGCTTATTCATACCTTTGCATATATTTATAATTCTTCTAGTGCTTTAGGATGACCTAATGTGACCTTCATTGACCTTATTTCTCCTCTTTCTTTAAGATCAAAATTGTAGAAGAAAAACCCTAGTGCAGTAGAAGAAACCCTAGACTTCCTTCACACGTGTGAGAGATAAATAGCCCAAAAAGAAGTATTCTTCATCCTTTTCCTTCTTTGATGTCTTATTTTTCTTCTTATTTACATGAAAGAGTGACTTAAGGAATATCTTCCAAGGAGGTCGAGTTTCCTCCTTTGTATATCCTTCTAAAGGTGGATGTGGCTCCTAAAAATAGGTTGAATTCCTAGCTGCAAGGCCAACTTGAACTTGAAGAGTATTTCAACACTTTTAAAGAAAAAAAAAATTTCTATAAAAGTTAAAATGTGCCCGAAGGGGTATTTAACTTATGAAAGTGACTCTTTTGACTCCTTGACCTAGGACAAATCGTAGAAGAATTCAATGGGTTATTGACTTCTAAAATAACAAACCTTGAGCATGAACCTGTTACACGTCATTTTTTCAACATGATAATTGACCGTTAAAATGGATCTTTCACCATCAAATAAATGTCTTCCAAAGAACTCCTTTGCAATTCAACAAATTAGAAACCTTGAATAAAACAATGTTTCTAGGTAATAAGGCCAAAAACCTCATTTTTAGTTACCTATGCACGCTCCTAGACTATTTCTGCACATTCACGTTTTCTACCATATTTTCTTGCATAGAACTGTGCTTTGTCTTCCACTATAGACTGCACACATGACTCAACATAAAGTAAAAATAAAAATTTAATTCTAGAATATTTGTTGGGTGAATATATCCGAACTGAAATATTTTAGGTCATTCCTATTCGAACCTAACCCCTCTTGTTATCACTCATTATTTTTAACACTTTCATTGATAGGGTCATACATTTTTTTCACCTAGGTTGATGTGGTCTTATAAGCCATTTCCATGAAATTTCTGACTAAAATTTTCATTTGATGGTGTCTACCTTAAGTTTAAAACCTCCTCTAATCATGTCATTTCAGTAAAATCAACCTCATATCATATAGTTTTCATCCCCATTCCTTTTAATCACAAAAAATTCCACCTGTCAGTTCTTCACAGTTTCATAGCGAATTACAAGGCAAATCATGAGATTTCTCTACGAAAATTCCTAACATTTCCATAGTAAATCTGTCAGTAGTTAAAGATATTTCTCTATGAAACTGGGTTTTTTTGCAAAAAATGTCAGAGTGGTGTGAGGTGTCAAATTTTTATAAGACAAGGGTGAGGTCATTTTATCTCATTATGATATCTGTATCTACTGTCATTATGGTATTTATGGTGTATCATCATTAAAATCTAAGTTTTCAAACTATCTTTAAAACTTTACCCCAAGTTGTTCTTTGTCATTCAGTGTTTAATCCTTGCATGTGAAGTATCCCACTATCGATAATTGGGAGTTGTTTCACCAGACCAAACAGGTTGATGTTCGAATTAATTTCTACAGGTGTCATCAACAAGCGAGGCAGCGAAGGTGTATATAGCATCCATGGCATCGAAAAATAAAACAAACAAGGGTGGTTACTACGTAAGGTATGAGCCTATGGATTTGAAGCTTCTGAATGAAGATCCCACTACTATGGAGGCTTTCAGGAAGGTGGGATGGAGGCTTTCAGGAAGGTAGGATGCTTATAGTTCTTCCAAAAGTTACAAAGTTTCCATCTACAGGTATCCAAAGAATTTTCCACCAATTTTACAGAGACTTCATCAAAGGTTGGGATTTTGAATCTCAAAGTGTCACCAGAGATCATATCACAAGCTACAGAAATTCCTAGAAGTGGTGAAGAATGGTTTAAAGGCACAAATTTCATAATGCAAGGATGTGAAGAATTTCTCAAGAAGGAGCACAGAGAATCTGACATGACAAGTGGCATCCCCAGAGGTTGTAGGAAGGAGAATTATGAAATTTTGCTACTAGTGATCCAAAAATACTTCACCTGCGAAGGGAGATTCCACATGGCATATTACTATTATATTAGACTCCTACATTTTTTTGGTAAGAAACCACTTTACTTACCTTTATTTTTATACAGGAGCTTGGGAAATATGTCAGATAGAGTTCAGGTCAAGTCAAAAGGTAATGATACATCATTATTTCACCATGGTTTGATAAAACTGTTAGTGCTATAAGAGTTGAAAAGGTTAAACATAGACTAGACCTATTTTATGTTTATAAGTTGCTATGAAATAGATGTAGTGACTCCAAAGAAATTTTCAAAACCTAAAATTACTACATCCCTAGCTTTAATAGAAGAGGTTGGATAAGAAAGAAGTCAGTCTCCTGTAGAACCAATGGACATTGAAGAAGAATTTCTGCAAAAAAATGATATCCCTCAGCCATCACCTGCAAAACATAAACATAAGATTAGAAAAAAAAGCGGCAAGAGGATAATAAGGAGTTAGACATTGGCCAAAGGAAATTTGGAAGATATCCTACATGCAATAGATATTGAGGAGTCCCAAATAGTGCAAGAAGAAGACATTGAAGGTGATGGAAGAAAACTGAGGAAAGGTAAGTCTTTCAAGAAATCGGATTTTGTAGGAGAGGATGTTGGCTTCATATTCCAGCCAAGGAAGCTAATGACCAGGTTTGTAATGAAGGCCATGGATATCAAAAGGGAATAGAAATTCAGTGAATGTATGCAGCCAGAAAACATCATAGATTTATCCCCAGCAGTAGAAGAAGAAGTTGTCACCAGGTAGAGAAAGGGAAAAGAGAAGATGATTGAAAAATCAGAAATAGAACTCCTCAAGGAAAAACTGAGGGAAGAAAGAGAGGAAATACTTGATTTGAAGTTGGAAGTAGAGAATAACAAGTTTAAAAAGGCTAATTTTGACCAGATGATGAAAAAATGGAACAATAAACTCTCAAATGTTTCAGAATCTATGAGTAATGCCAAAAGATTGTTGATAAGGACCCAGCCTTTAAGACTTATAGACAAACATAAAAGGAGGATAAACCTGCACCTGCAAGATGAAAAGAGATCATTGAAAAATCAAGTGGAATACCTTAAGGAACAAATGGACATGATTCAAGATGAGCTGGAGAAGAGAGGAGTGAAAATTAAAGTGTTTGAAGAACCTGAAGGTCAACTTATAGTTAATGAAGATGAAACTCCCAAATACTAAAGAGCTAAGCTGAGACATTTTTTTTAAGGTTTATAGCTTGCAAGGGACATAGATTTTGGCTCAGAAGATAAAATTTTGAACAAACTTATAAAATCTGCAATTTATGCCATGTTAGGCAGCTTCGTAGCGAGCTCGAGGCTTGAAGGCCTAAAAATGCTACGAAATTTCTGAAGATGCTTTTTTGCCTATAAAAACAGTTTTTTGAAGGTCCAAGGAGGGAGGTTGATGCTATTTACCAAATTTGACCTGACAAACGTTATTTGGCCAAAAACGGTGGTAGAAGGAAAGGATAAAGGACAAAAAAACCATGCTACTAAACTAAGGTATGAAACTGCCTACGATGCTCTATTTTCTAGCGAGGTGTTTTTAAATTGTTTTTGAAGGTTTGAAAGTGTTTTGAATCTCAGCTAGCCACGTAGAGGTATTAAAGGGTATCAGTGGAACAATTTAACAGAGATTTGGCCTTTGAAAAAGTTGTCTTCTTCACCAACTCAACAAAGGACAGTTAGCAACTGTGATGTCATCATTTCCTTAAAAATAGGGTGACTATTTTTCAGTTCAGTGATGGAATTTATTCTTTGACGATGGGTAGTGCCATTAAAGCACCTAACTACTTTTGAAGTAATTATGCACTCCTTTAGTTAGTAGTTGTAATAAATATAATTAGAATTATATTAGGATATTAACTCTTAAATGGATAGGTGTCTTTTTATGATTCCAGAAATAGAGTGTCAATTATGATTAGTTGTCAGGGTGAAGGTTCGATAATCAAGAATACTATGTAATGTAAAATAAGTCTATTTATAGATAGAAGATAAAATATCAAAGGGTTGGAGAATATTGTACTAAACTACTACTCTATAATAGTTTTTAGTTTCAGTAATATACAGTGATATTTGCTTCTTTACCTGAGATTCGAAGGAGTTGTTCAATGTGTTTTTTTTCTATATATTTCATGTTTAATATATGCAGTCAGTTTGATGTCTAATTAGTCAAAACTCATGGTAACATGCTCTAACTTCCTTTAGAGGTTAAACTATTGTTTTCTTCTTGTGGTGTATGTGTGTACTACCTTTTCATTAAAACCTCCATTTTCCTCAGTTTCCATAAGAAGAAACATTCTCATTGAGTTTACTGGTGTTGACCCCATAACCCAATGGTAGAAACTTCTTACATTTTCAACCTTCAATCAATCACAATCAAGTTATAGTTATAGAGTTATCCATCTACTAGAATTCCATTCAAAATCATAAATCACATTGAGAGAGCCCTCTCAAACTCAAGAGGCTAATCTTTAGCCAAAAGTGGTTTGAAAGAGTTACATTAAGTTGATTGATGAGCAGCCTATCAGAATCAATTTGGTGATAACACCTCCCATCATGGAGCTAATTCCTATTATTCAAGGAATCCTAATCCCATCTTTACTGGATCTCATCCTTGAGATATGGATCTGAAACTTCCTCCGCTTGGCCTATAAGTCAAATACAGGCTAGAGGGTTGTGGGAGGTTGTTGAAGGTAGACTTATGTTGGTAAAATTAGGTTGAAGAGCTTATCATCCAAGGAAAGGATTGTAGACTTATGGGAGGAGCTTCACTTAATCAAGGCAAAGGTTGTGAGACCCTTCTATATTTCTAAAATAATACAATTGAGATTTTTTTTCTCACTTGAATGTTTTTATGGATTTGGTGAATGGTTTATGTTATTTATATTTTTCCATTGAAATAATGCTATTTACTAATTTCCTTGATCATTAGTTTGAGTTACTGAACCATTTATGTTTCATATGCCTTTAATCCTTTAGTTTCTACGTGTGTGGGCTTGTTTCAAGCATTGAGGATTTACATCAAGGTATAGAAATTATCTTCATCAAGAATGTCATAAAAAGGAATGGTTTTCATTCCTCTCATTTCTAGGTTATGATTCAAGAAAAGATAGACTCAAGTAAAGAGTAGTTTGATTGTTTTCTTGTTACTAGGATTTGTTAGAAATCTAGGGAGATCGATCTTATCCACAATATGGATTAGTTCAATATAAAAAGTTGGTCACTCAACTGGGGAACATATTATTCTCTTAATTTTCCTTGGTTTTGATTTTTGATCTTTATTTGATAAATTTATCTAATTTTTTATAATATAGTGACATTTTATATTTTGTGACTTATTTGCCTAAATATTCTTTTTTCTTTAATATTTCTCGATCTGCATAGCTTTGTTTCAGCAACAGAGCACATATATGTACAATTTTTCTTTAGCAAGAGAGCGCATGCGCACTAAAATTAGGGGAATTTTGAGGTCTAAAATGGGCCTCCTAAGGAAATTATAAAATAATAGTGGAAATAATAAAATAGTATTTGATTACATCATCAAATTTTAGAGGGAAAAAAGAAAAAACTACTTTTTCAACACATATTTTGGACTTATCTCCCTAAGTTTTTACTCAAATTTCAAGAAGGAATACTTGTTGGATGAAAAATTTAATTCCTCATCCAAAGAGTACCCATGTTGCATATTTTTGATGGACCCTGCTACAAGAAAAATGAGAAATACATGAAAAATGTGATTGCAATCACTTATTTTCATGTATTTATCATTTTTCTTGTAGCAGGGTCCATAAAAAATATGCAACATGGGTACTCTTTGGATGAGGAATTAAATTTTTCATCCAACGAGTACTCCCGCTCGAAATATGAGTAAACCCTTAGGGAGATAAGTTGAAAATATGAGTTGAAAAACTAGTTTTATTATTTTTTTTATTTTTTTATATTTTAACTTTTTTACTCCAAAAATGGTGAATCATCCCCCATGGTTAACATCATCATCTTGAATACTATTTCTTCTCATAAAGTTTATTTTGGTTGTACATTTTCCTTAGGAGACCCATTTTAGACCTCAAAATTCCCCTAATGACTTAATTGTTCACCTATGCAGATCCCAAGAATTTTTGAAAAATTAGATTTTCCTTTTATCAAAGTTTGATTTTTTTTTTTTAAAGCTTCACTATAATTTTTTTGACCTTCATTTAATATTTTGAGTTTTTTTGGGTGTCATAAAGAATTATTCTTTATAATTACTCATTTTCACAAATTTGGTTAGGGTTTCTTCTGGTTTCTTGTGGATTTATCAAAAAAGAGAATGGTTGTTGTTGAATTACTATCTCCTTGTTTTTTTTCTTGAAAAAATACTAGGTTCGGTGATTATCTTTATTATTTGTGCAAGATATCTTTGTTTAATGAAAGTAACTTTTCTCAAGTTTAAGTGTTTTTTGTGGAATTTACTTCCTTTGCTAAATTCATAAAGTAAAACATTTATTTTTCACTATTGAGGTTGCTCATAGATACATTGTAGACATCATTGATTTAGGGGCATTCATTAGAACAAATTCATTTCAAATTTTTGATTGATTTCTCCATGCATTTTGAAAAAATATGAGTGATTGCTTGTAAAACAACTTTTTCATGATTTTTTACTTGTTGAGTGAATTGAAATTTTGGTTTAATTTCTACATTTTAGTTATCTCCAAGGGAAAATTTGCATTGTATTGGAAAATAATATTGTATAAATTTGAGTTTTTTCATTTTATTTCAAGAATAAAACATAATCTTACTCTCTTGTAATTAGGAATTCATTGAATGGAAATATTACAATTTCATATTGAATTTCTTTATAGTTTTTTATTCACGTCATAATATCATCGGTTTCACATCTATTTACCTACTGAGTAAATAAAAACTTAATAACACAACGTTAATAAAATGAATTAGATTTTTTACATTTTTAAGGCAATTTTCACCTACATTAAATCAGGTTATAGGGCTTTGGAATAGGGATGTGAGTTAACTTTACAAAGCTACAAAAAAATAATAGAATCTTGTTGTAGGGAGTAAATCCATTTATTGATTTTTTTCTCTGGGAAGCTCCTCTCACAAGAGAGTCAAGCATGAGATCATATCGGACCCAGTGGATTAGTCAACCCCACTTCATTGGCTATGTTACAGTGGTTTACACACATTACAAATAGTCTCTAAAGGTACTCGGGAGTCACTTGGAAGTAAGCCTTATATTAACATTGTTGAGCAACTTTCAAGGGGATTGATCTTTGTTACTCTTCCCTCGTGTGTATGTCTGGTATCCAATTGTTCGCTCGAGTTAAATTGTTATAATTGGTCACCTTATAGACCATAACCTTAGGGCTAATAGCCAAGGTGATGGTGGAGGGGAAGTCTCTGTTGTACTTGGGACAGACACTGGCTAGAATCACTTGGACCTTTTTGGAAGGTAATATTCACTCGAGATGGCATAAGTGGAGCTACTTGCACCATATTGTGTTCATTAAGGAGGTTTTCAGTGTAACTGTTTCCAACCACTCTATCTATATACACTTTTCACGTTGATTTTAGTGACATGGATTTCATCACCAACTAGTGATTTCGCTGTGAAAAAGGTTGTTTGTGTGGTTTGAATCTTAGATTTTTTAGCATGTGTTATTTGTTTATTTTTACTCTTTAGAGGCATAGAGTGTTATTTTTTGATATTATTTGAATTCTTAGTTAAAATTCATCGTGTTTGACTTATTGTTGTGAAGGAAAATCCCCTTTGCGGACAGAGGTGATCCCTCTAGCCCTAGGGTGGGTCTAGCAACAAGGGAACATGCTAGCATCTACCTTCCTATATTGTAAATGAAATTCAAAGCAAGGAAGATGAACTACCTTGTTCTGATTCTATGTTGTTGTATTCCATCAAATATTCTTGATGCGTCGATCTTCTCAAGCTCTATACACACTTCTACTAGCATTTGATTGCCTGTACTAGAAGTCAAGACACCATAACAAGCATAAAGTCACGAAAACATAAAACAATTACAACCTATCTAACTTATCAAGGAATTCTATAAATCTCATTATAAATGTAAACAAGAGTGGAAGATAAGCATAAGTTTCATTTGATTATGATAAATACAAGGGGAGTTTAAAACCAAGCCTTGATATTGAAGCTCTCCTTCGGCAGGTATGTATCTAAGCATGTTTGTGACACCCTCATACACAAAGGTCTAAGATATCACTATTTTCCTAACACAAAAAAAAAAATCCACACTCTGCTCTATTCTCCCGAAGCTATAATAGCACTATAATTTTTTCTTCTCCCTATGATTGTTGCTTCTAACTAGCCTAGCAAAGGTGAAAGAGGTCTCCTTCTATAAAAATGAAGGAGGAGGATATGGGCCCTAAAATAATGGGAAAATTCTTATCCTTTGGAGTAGTTCCTATTTTATGGAACAAGAATCCCAAAGGGGAATTCCTCAGGCACATCTTCAAAACAAACTTCCAGCTCTCCGCTTCACGAAGCTTCTAGTCATGGAAGCTTCATTTATATTTAGAAAACTTTCCAAAAGAGTATCGATTTGGGTCAAACATTAAGACAAAGCAATGATCGGTGTGGGTCTCATTGCAAGTCTTTGCTATCAGCGCGGGTCAGACACTAAGAGAAAGCACTAACCTTGAAAACCGAGTTTTTATAGGGACCTTCCAGAAAAGTTCTAAAGCGAGATGAATTGGTAGACAAAGTGTGGTTCAGGGGTATGTATTCCATGTTTGGAAAGTACACAAGGGTCACTATATGGGTCCTCTAGGATCAAGGAATGGGGAGTACAGGGACAGTGACAAATTGTTGTGTAACAAATGCCACCGAAAGCATGAAATCCGAACACAAGTGAGGGTGAAATGATTTACGAGTACATGCAAGGAACCAGATGCTACCATCGAGAGACCTACAAATCATGTATAGTTACATATACATAACTAGAATATCTGATGAAAATACATGAATCAAGGTATGGACGCAACGATCCGTAAAATAGACCATTGTATGGTCGCAACCATCCATCTAAGAAGGATCACATATAGACTCATGGTATGGTCACAGTCATCCATCTGAAAGAAACATGTATCTAATCATGGAAAAATCATATCTCCTCACAACCTGGACTCAAGAGAATAAAATCCAGGGTCTTGTGCTCCATCAAGACCCAATAAAGTACAACTTCAAACATGCAAATAAATGAGCTAAAGTCGATCGTGCAAGAAAATTTCTTGATTACCATTCAATGATGTAAATTGTTAATAGGCATGAGATAAACCAACAATGATGACAATAGATCTCAAGGTACTAACGGTACAATCCATGATATGTGAATAAGGAGTTGGCATCGAACACTAGCGGAATCACTCGATCGAAGGCCAATGACGTGTACCTATCGTCGAATGTGAATAACTCGCCACTAGGGCATGTGAGCTCTAAGGTATGAGAAAGGAGTCTCTAGATCGACTTCCCAAATAATGAGCTGAATTTGAGAGGAAGTAATGAATCCCACATCATCGACACGAGACAGAGGATGTAATATGAGTGTTAATCAAGACTGAAACAGAAGATCAAGGAATGTACAAACTGCAGAAGAATTTTCTCTTGAGCATATCGACGACACAACTCTGTAATTTGGCAGCATTTGACTCAAATAGGATTAGAGGTCATGTAGAAAATATTGGTAATCTAATGAGAGGCAAATATATTTCCCAAACCTATGGAGGAAAAGTGACAAAGTGAATATATCCCAACCCAGCACGAACTGCAGATAAGTGTTATGTTTAAGAGTGACATACTGCCGACACAACTGATGAATAAATTCCATTTTCCCCCACCATTTCTGGCAAGTACCTCTTTACTTTTATACAATATTGAAGAGGATATCATATGCTTTTCATATAGGTTTTTCCTTTCGACAAATCCAACCTAGTATATTTTACGACTCGTAGGAAGGAGGAACTTGATGTTGTCATGATGACGGATCCAATGTCGTAAAATTTTAACGAGCTCGAAAAAGGTGAAACTCGGTGCCTTTTCATATTTAGAGAGTTTAAAAAGAGGCAAAAAGAAAACTCCAAGAGGTGCTTTTCATAAATATTCCCTCATACATGAAAAGTAGAAAAATAAATATGAGAGAACCTCTTAGTCGTGATTGGCTAAGGTATTCCTTTCTCATAAATAGTTTATACGAGACCAAAAAAGGGTTAAGCATATTCTGGGTGAATGATGCTTCATAACCTTTAACGAGTTCAAAACGACAAGAGCTTGAAAATATTTTCATGTTTTGAGAGTCGGGAAAGAGTTGAAAGTTAACTCCTTCTGGAGGAATGAGTGGTATTATGGGTAGCAACTGGTTCCGGTGATGGTGGAACTATTGAGAACAAGTAAAGGTCAAGAGGTTGGCTAACAAGACCACTCATTGCAGCATTTCCCTAGCAATGGGTGAAACAATCAAGTGAAGGCATATGATCGGTCGAGTAGATGGCAAAAATGGAATGAGAAAACCAATGTTGATCTAGCAAAATATGCTGATAAAATGGCAATCATGAAAGGTAGAATAAGAATGGTGTCATTTTTACACAAGCTTGAAAACATGGAAAACTATGCTTGGAATTGGTTTCATTTTTACACAAGCTTGAAACAAAGACAAAATATGCTTGATAAAGTTTGCATGCCACTAGCATGGTGACTCAATTTGAGGTACATTCCCCACAAGCTTCATGGCATTCACCTATGTATACTATTGGTTACTAACATGTGGATGGATTGAAGGTTCGATTACGAGATTAGGTGAAAGACTCGACTTCGATTCTACGAGATCTAATCAAAGACTCGAATTGAATGGGAAACTTGGTTGATTTTTTAACGAGGTTGAAACAGTAAAAGAAAAATCCTTGCAAGATCTAATTCATTTTTCAATGAGGTTGACATAGTAAAATAACTATCCTCACAGGATCTAATTTATTTTTTTAACGAGGTTGACATAGTAAAAGAATTATCCTCATGAAGGCTTGTTTCATTTTTTAAGGAGCTTGACACAAGAAAACGAACTCTACTCTCAAGATCTTGTTTCATTTTTTAAGGAGCTTGACACAAGAAAAAAACTATGCTTCGACGACCTGATCATGACGAATAAGAATTCATGGCTTCCAAGAGTTTCTCATCCAATGGGAGAACAACACTCTAGAAATTAGGATCTAATGCCCCCAGTACATTGTGTACTACCTCACCAACTTAATAATCAGTGGACGTAGACATGGAATTAGTGGCCACATAATTGATTTGTGGCGGTAAATATACCACCAGCGAGTAAGAACCAGGAAGGGATGGTGGTGCACCAGGTACCAAATTAGGACCAACAAATGAAAATTGGTCAATGGTCACGATACGACCTTCATGTGGAAAAGAGATCACACAAAAGAGACAAGAGACAAGCGCTCCCATGACATAAGTATAGTCACACCCCAAGAGTAAGTTAAAATCCAAAGGGCCTTGGACAACCATCACATCTATATAGATGGTTTTCCCTCTCAAAGTAATAGGTAACTTCCGAAGGATCCCAAATGGTTGACTTGTTCTGGTATTAAAATCCAACAGATTCTAAGTAATAGACACAAGCAGCGGAGAACTAAAAGCTTGCAAGGTAGTTGAGGACATAATACTAACTAAGGCACCTTCATCTATAATCGCGCCTAGTACGACCATATTGTATGCCTGCAGAGTGATCTCAAAGGGCATGTAAGAAGGAAGACAATATCCTGTAAATCGACTCCAATCAAAGGAAGCGACGAAATTACATGAACGAGGTGCCATAAGAATAAGAGGATTATCCCATTATGTTATGGGACCGGAAAGACCACCCTCTTGGAATTTGGGAATGATAGAAGGAGGATAACTTTCCGGTGACTGGAGTCAGAGGATCACCCTCCGATCCAGGGGAATCAGAGGAAACAAAAAGAACCTGACTGGGATGAGACCCAGTCTTGACAGAAAATACCTGATGGACCATAGATGGAATCAGATCGACCTTCTTCTCAACCAATGATTGGTCAGAAATGGACTCGGGAAACTTACTTTCAGAGAGATAGGAATTGACCTGAGATGAATCTTGATCAATGGCTTGATCAACTAGCAGAGGAATCGAAGAAAACTTCCAATAATGAATGAGAAGACAAGACTTAGAAGCCGAAAGGGTATCCAACACTTTAGAGGCTTCATCCATATAAGGACATAAGTGAATGGGATGGTTCCCTTCACAGAACCTACATGGAATTTTGATCTTAACATGTTTCTTACGAGTAGTATTATCTCTAGTTGAAGGCTCTTCATCAGAATGATGCCCAGAGGTTGATGATGAAGGATGAATCAGGTCAACAAACCACACTTCTAGCACCTTGGGAATACCAAGGAAATCATGAGGAATATGGTCACCCTCACATATCTTGCAAGCGAATTTGACTCTACGGAACACAACGAGAAATTTCTAAATATTATTTTCACGGGTATCAATAGTTGTTGTTTTTTCCCCTATCCTATTTTCCTTCTTCTTCTTCAACTTCTTCTTCTTCTTCTTAGCTACCTTGTTACTAGAATCCAGACTTTCACTAGGAAAAGAGGAAGAACAAGGTGAAGAAACAAGTGAATAAGGTGAGGGGTCAACCTTAATATCAACATGGGGTTGACATGGTTCAAACCGAGGAGAACATGGTTGAGAAACACTTGGTATATTCGAAACCACTTGGGTTTAAAATAACCAAACTGCTAGACCAATGGTTAATCCCGGGAGGTACAAAGTTGCCATATACGGGGAACCAAAATTTTCAAAAGAGGGAAAAGAACCAGGATTCCCATCCTAGGGGACCCCTAGGTTGATGGAATCTAGAAACGTTATCATTGGAATCAACCCTAAAGAGTTACTAAGGAATATAAATTTAACAAGGAATATTTCGTGGGAAGTCAATTTTTACAACATTGAAACAAGACTATTCCTTTTCATGTTTTGAGAGTTGATAAAAGGACAAAAGGTGACTCTAGTCACTTTAAGTTTGAAGGATCTCAAAAGGAAAAGTGCTCGATGATATTTTCAAGTTTAAAGATTCATGAAAAGATCAAAATGACTACTCAGGAACTCTAGGCAAAAGGGTGTAGCAAGCTCCCGTGAACTGCAATATACACATTGGTGATAAAATGAAAGAGAAATAACCAAGGACTTAAAGTACGTGAAGACAGTCTCCCCGAATTTTTTGTTTTGTGTATCATGGTTACAGGGAGGCAAAATAGGCTTCCTATGGATAAAATATTGCAACCTAAAAAATGGTGTCCCTTTATATACACGACGGTATGGGGAGCACAAGTCAATACTAGTGTTGTCTAGTCAAAGATCATTGCGAACGACAACTGCTAGGTTTTAAGACGCCAGAACACGTCTCTATCCTAGAACATACTAAATGTGAGCATTAAGTTTCAATTCTTCCTTAGGTTAATTTAGTGAATTTTAATAGTTTATCTTGAATTTGGTTTCAATTCCAAATCCCTACCGCTGTCATCAGAGAACCTCTATATGTAGCTATATGAGAAAAGAAATCTTTCAATTCGATGAATGCTATCTAGTTAAGGGGAGGGTCTCGAACAATTATATAACAAACAATAATATTGCAAATGAAACTTTTTCCTAACTAGATGAATTTCACTATCCCAAAGTAATCTAAAACATTCAAAGATGTGATTTATGAAATGTAATATATGAAAATTTCTCTTTTTGAAAAAATTACAATTGTAATCTATGCACAATTTCCTTTTTCTTTTGAATGAATAAGAATGCACTTAATGCATTTTTCGATGAAATGAGAATCTACTTAATGCATGCTTTTAATGAAAGGGAATTCACTCAAAGAAACTTTTAGTTTTCAATCATTAAACAATGTAATGTAAGTTCAGTGATAAATTTCAAACGTGACTTTTCAATGCAACTTGATCTAATGCATTTTAACGAAAATCAAACTTTGAGATGAAAACTAAATGAATGAAAATTTTCCTAATGTAAAATGGATGCAACCAAACATTAAGAATACAATCTTGTTTCGAATACTTTGTAACGAAATTCCTCAAAAGGATACAAGACATATGAGTTCAAGCACAAAGAGGACTTCAAAAGTGTGAGCTCAAAACAAGGCATTCATTCCCTTTTACATCAAGAAACCATACTATTATCACTATAAAATTTCTAAGAGTTGTTCTAAGCATTAAAAAGAAATATCAGAGGTAACTATTAACCACTTTTGGAGATTAGGATCTAGCCTTCCTAAACATGGAGAGGGCTCCCTCTTAATGATTTAACTTTGTTTGTTTAATTGATTTTAGGCTAGTTATGTATGCTTCTCTTGGGTTGATTTTGATTGATTGGTGGAATTAATGATTTATATGGATAGGTGCTTTTCCATTTTCCATTGGGATATGGAGTCAATATACTTTGTAAACATAAGAAAATAAAATTACAAAGAAGTGTTACAGGGCAGGATATGTGACCAAAATCAGATCTCAAGGCTGAATGGTGAAGTGATTTTTCAGTCGGGATCAAGGAGAAATTAAGAATTCCTTAAACTAAATAATGAAGAAGGATGAATAAGTCAATTTGGATCAGAGGTAAATTAATAATTCTCTAAACCGGACATTAGAAGAAAACATAGAAATGTATAACAGTTCAAAATAGAGTGTAAGTTTTAAACAAATTTTGCAGTAAAATTCATGTTATAGCATTCAAATTTAGAGCACATTAAAGTTTACGGAATACTTACAAAGAGAACATGAAAAATTGAAATATATACTTCACTGAGATAGCTCAACACATGAATAATGTCAAGAAATTTCTTTATAACTTGTCATGTCGGTCAACTGGAAATGGTACAATAACCCTCACGTAATAGATCAGTCAGCTATGGAAATATTCAAAAATCCACACCTCAATACTTCGAAATGATGAAGTATTTATAAAATTTATTACAAAAAATATCCTGTGAACTCACTAGGATTTATTCAAGGAAATAAAATATCTTTATGCAAAAATATAGTGATACCTTTCAACTGACTGAGATCTATCCCTGATTCTTTGTTTGTTGTTGTCTGTTTGTTCTTTTATCTGTCTTCTTTCATCTGTGCACTATTTCACATGTATTTTCTTTCACTTTTCATAGTAAATCACACCATTTTCCCGTGTTTTTTCATTTCGAATGTTGATCTTCATCATCTTCCGATAAATTTCATCTGCCTTGTAATATTTGGTAAATGTGGGCTTATTCACAAAAAGGTGATTTACCTAATGCTCGAGGTAAAATAAATTCTCTAATGTTTGAAGGAGCACTTTTCCTGTGAAAACACCCTTCATTGAGGAATTGTCGGAAGTTTCCTTGGCTACTTCCCTCGTCGTATTATCATATTCTTCATGTTTCATGAATTTATCATTGATTACTAAAGGATTAGGCAGACCCTTCTATCTCAATACACCAAACTTGTTCATAAAAATGTTCATTGCAAGTTTCATAGTTTGAAATTTTTCCTCAAGATGTATCATCAGATTTCTCTTGGAAATCACTTTCTTCACCTCTAATATAGTCTCTATTGTGTCAGCTATCCCGATTTCTTCCAATTCATATTTATTTTCAGAATTAAGGAACTTGATTATTTCAGAGTCTTGCTTTGGTTTCTTTCCAAGATTGGCTTTGAACTTTTGAATTGCATCACCAACTTCTTTTACCAAATAATTCTTCTCAAATATGATCTGTATAGAAGGCCAAATATTGTTAACCGAGTTAATGATATTGGCCCACAATTACTGCTTTTCTTGGGTTAAAGGTTCTTTTAGTGATAAATCTTTTTCTAGCTTCTAGATTCTCTTAGTTAATCTATTTGTTTTCTGCACTTCTACTTGATGCATTACTTCTGCTTATTTATTTGCATCTTCTAAACTCTTTACTTGTTCTTTTAAATTTTTAATCTCTGTAGTTTGAATGGACATATCTTACATTGCCTTGATCAATTTGTTGGCCTCATCAGTGGGATGGATTGTTGGTATTTCTGATGTTTTTGTTGCTGTAGTTGTTGGATTTTATGTAGATAATGGATTTTCTATAGACACTGGAGTTGTTGTAGACATTGGAGCTAATGTTGATGCTATAGGAATAGCAGTAATGGGAATTGCTTCCATACTAGATTTCTTTTGCTGCATAAGTTTTTCCATTTCTGTTTCCATTTCCTTCAGTTGCTTTGTCAACAGAATGATTATATTCATCATTTCATCTTTTTTATTATTAGTTTCCAAAACCTCCTTGATTTTTGGATACTCAGTAGTTGGTAACTTTAGTTGTTTCTTTAGTGCAGCTATGTCTACATTCTTCTTCTTTATTAGTTCTTCTACTGCTTTGATATCTTTTGGATTATAACCAGTTTCAATTACCAAATCTTCTAGTGACTTTATCATGTTATCCTTTGCTTGTAATGAGGCTCTCTCTAGCTTTAAATGTGACTTTATATTTTCTAGAGAGTTCTCTAACTTTTGGAAACTTAGAGCTTTATGTGTAATGGTTGAATATATCATTTATCCTGCATGTTTATGAAATTCAATCTGGTCAATTGGATTCACATCTTTAGCAAGAAATTCAAAGGCTATCTTTTTACAATATTCTGGAGTTTTGGGGGCCTCACCTTTGGCTGTAGAAATTTCATCTCCATATTTCTTATTTTGAGGTCAAAAGATGAAAGCAACCTACTCCGATCACTAGAAGTTTACTTCCAGTATTCCGCATATGTAACGGCCTTTAATGCTTCATTTTTTATTTTAATCTCTTTGTATTTCTCCATGATATCTTCTTATTTTTGAAGAGGCTTACTAGATGATGAAACCTCTGTACTATTTTTATTTTGAATAACTTATGCACTGGAGGTTGATGACAGATGTGTTTGTTCTTAAAGTGTTGGAGGTGCATCATCTCTGACAACAATATTTGTTTCAATTTTTTAAAATATCTCTTCTTGCTATATCATTGGATTTAGTTTTGTTTTCATTCTATACATAAGCTTGAATTTAGTATCAGATGTAGTTTCTACTGAATAAGAGTCTTCTTATCTAGAATTTTTTGAACTTCTATCCCTTGGGGGCTAGAGAAAGCAGGACGGAACTAGTATCAAGTTGTTTATCTACCTCCTGTAGAGTGTTTTCAAACCACTCTAACTAGTTGGAATAATTCTCAATTTCATGCTTAGACTCATGAATGAAAGGGGTCAATTTGAACTTAAATCTTAATTTTCTTATGACACCCAAGGGGTCATATGACCATTTGAAACTATTGCTAAACTTTAACTCTTGTAAGAATTTGTCTGCTTCCTTTCGAACATTCCTACTGTTGCATATAAAATGCCCTAGTTGGTTTTTAATATTCAATTGGGTCTTCTTTTTGGCTGAAAGGAAATTGATCTCATCAGAATTTAAGATATTTCTAATGTATTCTAAAGAAAATATCCTCATTGGGAGGTATTTGGGAAGCTTGTATGGAACTTGTCAGCTTCCATACACTCTAATTTCCATATGATTCTGGTATAAATACCAGTCTTCTATTTTTCTCTGATCTGACAACTGTAGAACCTTTTTTATTTCTTCAGTGATTCTAGGTTGAATGCTACTTCTAAGCATATTAACTACTAGATATACAAAATAATCAATAAAGTCTTGGAAACTAAATTCAATGGAATCCTTTCTGATCAAGGATGTCCAAAAGACAACAGACTGGGGATTCCCCTCTATGTCCAGTTTTTGTAGGTTGACTGCAAACCTTTCTGATTGAAAATATATTTGAAAATATATGAATAAATGAAACAATACTGAGGGGTATTTGAATACTCCTTGTTCTAGCAGTTTGATCAGTTGATCATGCATGGCATCTGCCAGGTATTGGGAAAAATATGGATAGGAAACCAATAATAGATTCATCCATATGCTCATCAGTGAAATATCCTAAAATACAAGACAACAAGGTCAAAATTTATGAGATGCAACACTCGGAATATCCACAGCCTTCATTTTTAGTCTATGTTTTTAGTTTAAGTCAAGACTCATCATCAGGACAAACCTGCTAAGAAGAGAAGATATTAGGGAAATAAATAGAGGAAAGGAAGAGATGAGAGGGCCGACCAGTTCTTAATTTTTATTAGTTTATAATTTATTTTATTTTATTTTATCAAATTTTAATTCTAATTTTAATTTTGACAAATTTTGTATTGTTGTTTATTGAATTTTTTAATATAATGTCCTAATTGTTATTATTTTAGAATTAGTTTTATTAAAAAAAATTATTTATACTAAATAATAGTGGGGTTTAAATATTTTAAAAGAAAAGTTAAGGTTATTATGATAGATATTTTTTAAGATGGCTAGTAAAGAACCTATGTTAATAGGAAATAAAAATATAATTCAAGATTTTTGAATATTTATTTATTAATATTAGAGGGGGATATTAATTATTACTTTGTTAAAATTAATTATATTAACATTTTTATTTTATATTAATAATTTTTGTGATATTAGGGTATTTATAAATATTGTGGTATTTATAAATATTTGAACTTAATGTTGCTAAAAACAAAGGATCTAAAAGGATAACCTATGTAATAAAGGGGAACTTATAAATAATTCTAAATTTTTATGATAATGTGGAGTTTATTGTTATTAATATTGGAAGGGGTTATTAATTAAGAAGAGTAGCTTTTAATTATGTTGGATTTTATTTAAAATAAAGTGATTTAAGTGTATTTTAATATTTAAAGGAGGTTTAGAATGGTAGCAGGTTAATGGGAGGGCAGAGTGCAAGGAAATTATTTAAGAGAGAAAGAAATTAGAAGGGAGAGGGCACAAGGATGGCATGAAGGGAGGGGAGGATCATTATAGTGAAAGTGGTGTGACAGGAAAGCATGCAAGGACAATGATGAGCGGGAGGATGGACAAGGCAGTGACAAATAGTACAAGGGGGTGGCCAAATTATTTGTGGGAAAGAACATGGATCCAATTCCTGCTAACTTATAAGCCTCCATCTATATTGAGGTTTTGAGGATGCTTAATGATTTCTAGGGCTTCACACACTTTACGCTTAAAAGAATTATTTTCATTGGTAATTACCACATCTTCTTCAAGGCATATGTGGTGATGTGTTTTATTTTTTATTTCCTATTAACATAGGTTAGTTACTAGCCATCTTAAAAAATATATCTATCATAATAACTTTAAATTTTCTCTTAAAATATTTAAATTCCACTATTATTTAGTATAAATAAAAAAAAATATTAAAACTAATTCCAAAATAATAACAATTAGGACATTATATTAAAAAAATTCAATAAAAAACAATATAAAATTTGTCATGTAGTTAAAATTAGAATTAAAATTTGATAAACTAAAATAAAATAAATTATAAACTAATAAAAAATAAGAATCGTTCGGCTCTCTCATCTCTTCCTTTCCTCTATTTATTTCCCTAATATCTTCTCTTCCTAGTAGGTTTGTCCTGATGATGAGCCTTGATTTAGACTCGAAACATCGACTAAAAATAAAGACTAGATATTCCGAGCATTGCATTTCACAATCTACACCACAGAAACCTCCAATCTATCATGGTCACAATTTGTCTGGTTCTTTCTGAAAACATTGTAGCAGAGTATTGAGGATTGTTTTTAGGATTTTCTATTGATGGAGGGAGGAAATTCTGAAAGATTCGAAACCTTTTAGGGAAGTCCATCTTTAAGTAAAGCTTGGTAAGGGTTTCAATGGAGAAAGGCACTCCCTCTGGTTGTGGTTGAATCTGCAACATTTGATTGATGGATTGAGCAGTGATACTAAACGGGATTTCTTGGTTAGCGGTGATTATGGCTCTTTCATTGGGAAAATAGCTGATTTGGCACAGCATGATGAGTTCAAGGAACTAATAGGTTTGTGAAATGTATATTTGGGCAGGTTAGAATTCCACAGATGAATATCATCTACCTGATCAGCAAATTTTTCATGGCTCCAACAATGGAGCACCAAAAGGTTTCTATCAGTCACAACGTCACTAATTTTGAAGTATTTATCGACCAACGGGGTGTGGTTGACATCTAAAATGGGTGGTTGCAAATGGTTTGCAATCTGGACGCTTTGGTGAGCCATTAATTTGTTTCAATTAATTAATAAAATGGCTTATTTAATGGTTTCAGGTACTCAGAATTACCTGGAAAATCATGAATTTGGTCTGCAGAAGGGTCGAGGTAGAAACAGGCTTCAATATTGGTTAGCAATGTCTTTTTTGTCTTTTCTGAAATTCAATTGAGATAGTCAAATAACGGTATAGGGCGAGATTTTATTATTTTTGAACTTTGGCAGTTTATCTCTTGGCGCAGCTGGTTTATTATTTATCGCGGTGGTTTATCGCACCCAAAAAGGTGGATTGGCAGTTTGGGACTAGGGGGGTGTGATAAAAAATGGTGGTTCCATGTGGCAGGGGAGGGGGGGAATGAAACCACCCATTTCACCCCCCCCCCCCCCTATTTTTTAAACTTCAAACAGCAGGGAGTGCGAAAAGGTTCAGGGGCCGTTTGATTTGATCAATGGTGATCAGGTGGTAGATGGAATTTGCAGGTTTTCAAAGAGGTGGGCTCAGGTAAAAATATATGCGGAGATTTAAAATGATATGGGGATTTATGAAATATATTAAGTGTTGGGGGGGGGGGAGGTTGAATAAACGGATAGTGGGGCCCGATTAATATATTTATGCCCTGCTTTAAAACTTTGAATAAGTGGGTTTTGTTTTTTTTATGAAAAGCGGAGTTTTATTAAGGGAGTAAGGGTTGTAGCAATGGGAGGGGGATTTTATTAAAGGGAAAAGGGGGTTTCAAAGGGAAAAGGGTTTTTGGGAGGGGAAAGGGTTAGTATAAGGGAAAATGGTTTCCAAGAGAGGAAAAAGGGATTTAGAAATGGGAAATGGTTTCCAAGAGAGGAAAAAGGGATTTAGAAATGGGAAATGGTTTCCAAGAGAGGAAAAAGGGATTTAGAAAGGGGAAATAGTTTCCAAGAAAGGAAAAATGGATTTAGGATAAGGGGAAATGTTAGAAAGATATTTGTGATAAGAGATAAACCAAATGATGCTTTCCATAACTTTTGAAAAGTATCCTACCTACCCTTTATATATCCTAACATTTTTTATTTCCTTTATTGGGTGCATTTGAGCTTGCTGACCCTTTATTTTCTTTTGATAATAAAACTAACTTATTTCTAAGCTTATGACTTCCAATGGCTCAGATTAAACTTATGAGCTCATTTTTATTCTCTACCTAACTACTGATCTGCCAAGATTAAATGGTTTGGTTAGATCTTTATTCACTAACTATCATAACATGAAATTTAAAGGCATGAATGATTAAGATTATACTGTATGATCATCATGAATTGTGGCATTTTTGCCAAGCTGCACACAATTTTATTTGCAACAGTAAAGTAAACTAAGAGTAGTGGAATTTGAATGTGAAACACTTTTTTGGGGTTCATATTTTATATCTTTTTTTATCTTTCTTTCTTTCGGTCCTTTGATTATTCTTTTAGGACATACCTTCTTTTCATTTTTTAATATGGAAAACATTTTCGAAAAGCAAAGGTATGTATAATATTACAAGACTTAACATATCCAATTGAAAATTATGATCCCTATTATTATAGGACCCTAACAATGGCTCCACTTGGGGATGGTATCTCCTTGTGAGATGTCAAGAACCCTTTGATCAGTGGCCTTCGAAGTTTGACTTTTCTTTTCTTGGAACTTCTTTCTGTAATCTCCTTTATTCAAACATATGATGTGATATCTCTTAAATCTTCAAGGTTTCCTTTTTAGGCTTCAAATTTTAGAAGATAATCATTCAATCCAATCTAAACTTTGTTGTGGTATTTACAATGAGTGAAATAGAACAAATGAACTACTGGTTAGTCTGGTAAAAAATAGTGCTTCAGAATTCAACCATTGACTGGTCCACCTGGTAGATTTGTTCCATCTAATTCTTTCAAGAAAAATGCATTTTTGCCTCTGTAACCATAAATGATGTATGGGCCCTTCTAGAGAAAGTAAAATTTCCCATGTTTTCCTTTGTCTTCTCTTCTGAAATCCCATTTGAGCACTTGATCACCTATGAAGAAATCATCTGCTTTAGTTTTCTTCTCAAATATCTTCTTGATTTTGTCTTGAATTACTTGGGATTTGATATAAACTTCTTCCCTGGTTTGCTGCAAATGAATTGTTTGATTTATCCTCCTTTGGATATCATTTGGTTCTACTTGTAGCTCTTGAATAATTTTCACTACTAACACTCCTAATGAAGATGGAAAAACAACATCCATCCCATATACTAATTGATAGGGAGATGTACCAATAGATTTCTTAGTAGTTAGTTTGTCTACCCATAGGGAATTCACAAACCTCTTATTCCAGGTTTTCTTGTTATTTTTTAATAACTTCTTGATGATGTTGACTAGGATTTTGTTCGAATATTCTGCTTTTCCATTACCTTGAGGGTAATAGGAAGTGGAATGGCCTAGGGTGATATGGTATCTGTTACAAAAATCTATCATTTTATTGGATTTGAATGTAGCAGCATTATCAGTAATGAGATTTTCTGGGCATCCAAATCTAGGAAGGATCTTGTTCTCAAGAAATTAAATAATGACAGATTATGTGGCTTGTTGAGAATGGATGGCTTCTATCCACTTGGTAAAGTAGCCAATGGCTATCAAAATCCATTTATGTTGGGCAGAGGAGGGTGGGTGAATTACACCAATAAAGTCTAAACCCCATTGTTGAAATGGAATTTCTACTGAGATAGGTTTGAGGGGTAATGGGAAGAGTTTCTTCTTCCCTTATAATATTTGACATTTGTGATAGGAGGTCACATACTTTCTGACATCTACAAAATGGGTGGGCCAGTAAAAACCTTTCCTCAAAATTTTGTTAGCAGTTTTTTTCCAATATAGTTGTCCTCCACAATATCCTGCATGAAATTCCTACATGACTTTATCAGCTTCATCCTTCAATAAAAAATTTAATAGAATGCCACCATGATCTTTCCAAGATAAAGCATTATCTGAGATACAATATTCCATTGCTTTCATTTTTAAGAATATAATTTTGGTTCTAGATAAAGCAGGAGGAGCTTGTAGGTTAAGTAAAAAAAATATAAGGTTTTCATACCAGGGTGAATCTATGAAAGCTTCACTGATTTTCGGAGTCGCCATCTCTTCTCGATCATCTAGGGCAACAATGAAATTTATGTCTAAGGCCTAACAGTTCGATTCAACCATGATTTTGGCCAAACCTTGGCCTTTGATTTCTTTTTTAGGCTTGATTTCAATGTCATATTCTGGTATTGTGGCAATCTATATGCCTCTTTTTCCATCAAGCCCATTCTGAGTTAGAATGTCCTTTACAGCTGAGTTTGGAACATATGATATTATGTGAGAGTATAGAATGTATACTGTGAAATATTTTATGGATTTCACTAAATCAAGAACTTGTTTTTCCATGATATTATAATGTAGTGTTTCATCTCTCAAGTTTTTACTGAAGAAATAGATGGGTTGTTCAAGACCCTCATCGTTCTTTTGTAACAAGACTATTGCAATCATTTGTTCTAAAGCAAATGAAAAAATTATGAAATCCCTGTGAAAATTAGAACTTATGAGGACATGTGTTTTAGTAAGTGCTTCTTTGACTGCTTCAAAAGACTTCTTAGCCTCTACTGTCCACTTAAGTGTTGAATCCTATTTTAAAATATTATTTAAATTTCTAATTAGTTCTACTAAGTTAGGGATGAATCTTCTAAGAAAATGTATTTTACCTAAAAATGCTTGTAATTCTCTAATGTTTCTAGGATGACTAATTTCTAGGATTTCTTCTATTCTAGCTGGATCAATTCTAATGCCCTCTTTAGAAATGATGTGTCCCAAGAGTTTTCCTTCTTCTAATCCAAAAAGTGAATTTTTAGGATTTAAGGATATGCAAAACTTTCTGTATTTTATGAATACTCTTCTTAGATGATATAGATGTTCATTATCTAATTTGGAAAACACTGTGATATCATCTAGGTAAATGACTAAAAATTCATGGATTTCCTTTGAAAAGGTTATGTCCATAGCTCTTTGGAATGTTTCTCCATCATTCATCAGTCCAAAGGGAATTTTCAAGTATGTGGAAGTTCCTCAGGGAGTGGTAAATGCAGAAAATCCATCAAGCAATGAAATTCTGGATGACCCAACTAACCTCTGTAGAATGTGATCCATTTTAGGGAGGGGATAGTTATCCTTCAATGATATTTTGTTTAAGTTTCTTAAACCAGCATAGAGTCTGATTTCTCATGTTTTCTTTCTAGTGGGGACTAAATTAGAGACCCAGTCAGAATATCTAATGGGTGTTATGATTTGAGCATCATACATTCTTTTAACTTATTTTTCTATTAATGGCATAATGACAGGGTTAATTCTCTTTAGATTTTGTTTAAAGAGCTTCTAATCTTCTTTAATTGGTATCTTATGCTAGATAATGCTGGTATCATAAGACTTGAGGTCTTCATAACTCCAGGCAAAGATACCTTGGAACTCTTTAAACAAGCTAATGTACTTCTACTTTTTTGTTGGAGGTAGTGCCTTAGATATTTTGATATGCTTGGGATTTTATTTTGTTCCTATGTTGCATTCCTCTATATCTAACCTTAGAGTCTCCATTTTAGGTTTTCTAGCTACATCATTGGAGTCAAGGAGGTCTTCTAGTGGGGCTAATCCTTTAGGAAAAATGTTTTCTTTGAGGTTTAAAACTTCAGATTCATTATTGATTAATTCCTCAATTTCTATTGTTTCTAATTTTTCTATTTCTACTTTAGTGAATTTAGTTGGTTGTATTTTATTTACATCATTTACATCTAATTCGTTATTTATGGTATAATCTAATGTAAAATCTATTTTATATTACAGTTTTGAAATTCTCCCTCAGAATTCATAAAATCATAGATTTATGAGTCTTGTGAAAAGATTTTCCAATACTTCAAATTATTAGGTATGATCGGTCTATGTCTTACCTCAGTCGTGTACTAATAATTTGGCTAAAAGGGTAACTTGCATGTGCTAGAAAAAGTGGCCAAGATATGTGCTTGCATATTCTATTTTCTTGGAATGAAAACAAAGTCAGTCTCGAGAAAACAATTTATCAAGTCTAGGATGGTTTCTCTATAATGGATAAGTCTAGGGTTATTAACAAGATACTCTCCCTTGATTTGTTTGATAATGAATTTTGAGTCTCCCATGATGGAAACTCTTTTAGCTCCAAGTTTTCTTACGATTTGAAGGCCTAGCACTAATGCTTCGTATTCTGCCAAGTTATTAGTGCGTTTGAAATTTAATTTGAAAGCATGTCCTTCTGAATGATCATTTTCTAAGTTGTAGATCCATACTCCAACTTCTTCTCCTAATCTATTTACAAATCCATGAAAATCTAAATGCCACAAATACTCATGAGTTATATTTTCACTAGCGACTTCTTTGTGTTTCCCTTATACGACTGTGATTTTATCTTTATCATTGTCTAAATTACATAAGGTAAATGTGTCCAGGTCAGAATTCAAGGAATAGATAGGATAATTTTGTGGTCTTTATGAACTACTTACCATGTATTTCATAAAATTTTCTCTGTAAAGCTTCCTTTTTTGACCAAATAAAGAAATGGTAGCATATGACATGTCTAATTGCAGTGACCCATGTAATTTTTCTCCCCATGAGCGAGATAATAACATGCCATATTTAGGAGGGATATCTGCAACTACTACGTCCATAACAATACTCTTTGCTGGGCACCAAACTAGAGTTACACACAGGTATTTTATCAGGCCAAGGAATTTGACTTGATTATAATTAAAGGAGAACAGGTCCTTGTAGTGTCTGGTGATGTCGAAGTTCAACTTTTCCATGACTGCTTTAGGCATTAATTTATGAGATGCTATTGAATCCAACATATCATTATGTAAGATTTTATCATGAATGTTTGGGCTAATGTAGAATGGAGGGACACCCCCTTGTTGATGTTTTCCATTTACTTCAGGACTAAATAATAACTCAGGTTGATCATCATTTAGGTTGACAGTATCTTCGACTTCACCTATGTTTAATGTTTCAATAATTTGTGCCTTGTAAGAATCATTTTTTGCCAACTCTATTAAAGGAACTGGTATTTTCAATTTGGCTATCTCAATTTTCATATTGAAAGGAATTTGAGTTTTTCCTAATTGAATGATTTCATCTTTACCAATTCTGGTTTGTGTTTTTTTGTCTTCTTTATCAACAGTTGGTAATTCAGTATGTGTGTCAACTATTTTTTTTTCAATTTTCTTGTCTGGAACATTTTGAGTAGCAGTTGAAGTTTGAGTAGAAGTTGATGTTATGTCTACAATCATTATGATGGAAGTATTCTAAGTTTCTCTAGGAAGAATTTGTAGAATTTTAGTCACAGGAGATTCTATTATTTTTTAGTTTGGGTTTGAACCGATTTCTTAATAGGAACTTCAGTGTTCTACTTACTTCTAATACTATATTGTTTATGAACTTCGTAAATAGAAGATTCATAGCCTTGTTTATAGTCAAAGGACTCTCCAGATTCCATTTGTAATTGTTGTAACATGTATAACTCTTGTTCTTCTTGGGTAAGAAAAACAACATTTTCATTATTTACTCCCATCAAGTTTATCTGGGTGTCCTGGTCTTCTTCATTCTATTGTGAACTTTCAGCATACTTTTCCTGGAAAGCTGTTCTAATCTTTTGATTTGGTATAACTTCTCTTGATTTACCAGTATTAGGATTTTTCCTAAAGTTGGGATTTCTAATTTGGAGAGCTTGTTGATTTTCCCACTGAGGTTTTCTTTCCATGTTCTCTAATCTATCCATTAATATTTCTATATTTTTTCCTAAACTATATATTTTAATATCTAAAGTAGACGGCTCTTCCTTAATGGTCACTCTCCTCTTATTCCTCATCCTATCTCTTTTAGATAGTAAGTTATATTCTACACTAACTGCATCACCCTGCATCTATTCTAAAGTTGCAGGGTTTATTTCTCGTAACTCATGGGACATGTCAACATCAAAACCATCTGGAAATTTGATTAGGGACAAGTCTTGTGGGGTCTAATATTCACTGGAATTGCATTGTAAATGTTGTTAAACATAGTACAGTAATTCTGAACAGATTCATTAGGATATCTCCTAATGTTTTCATATTCAGATAATATCTGTAAAGGGTTTTTCTTTTTTTCCCATCTATTGATAAAAAATTGGTGGAAAGCAGCTAAATCAGCAATATTATTAGTAGATAAATATTTAAACCATTTTTTAACATCTCCTGCTAATGTTTGTGCAAATAATCTCATTTGTACATTAGCCTCGTCAACTTCATGTAATTAAAAATAATTTGTCATTTTATTTACATGTTGTTGAGTAGTATACTGACCAGTACCATCAAATTGAAACATTTTACTCTGGTAATCTTGTGGCATAGCATGTAAAGGGGCATGTAAGGCCAAAGGGGCATATTTGGCTGCCATTGCTAAGATTCTAGCTTGACTTGGAGGTAAGGTAGTGGTACTTGGAGATGAACTTGAAACGAGATGAACTTGAAACACTTGAAGATGAACTTGAAATGCTTGAAGATGAACTTAAAACACTTGAAGATGAACTTGGAACGTTAGGTTGGAGAGGAATTTTAGGTATGAATGGTTTTGTGGAATGAACTTTGGTGGAGATTATAGGTGAGGTGGAACTAAATAAAGTTGTATTTACAGTTTCTGAAGGTACTGTAGAGTGCTTAGGGGTGGCAGCAGTTAAGGTAGCTAGTTCAACTGATTCTTGAAAATAGGCTTAGTCGATATCTTTTATCAAAGTTGAGGTTAAAACATCAAGTTTCTCAAAATTAGCTACAACTTATTGATCTAAATCAAGTTGTATAGTCTCCTTATTTGATTCAACAAATTGAATAAAATTAGGGTGTATTACAATATCATGGACTAAGTTTTCAGATTTGGTGTGAAATAAAGAATTCTCAAATGATAAATCAAATTGAATATCCTGTATGATTGATAACTCCTTAGGAAGTGAATTTTCTTTGATTAAATAACTACTACTTCCTAGACTTTCTACATTTTTAGGTTTTCTTAAAATTTTGTCAGGATCATCAACAATTGTAGCAGGTTCTGGATTAGGATGAGCCTTGGTATAATATGTTCTTTTAGAAACAAGAATTTTAACTTTCTATGATAAATTTGAACAAAAATTTAAAATCTTAAGGTGAAAAATGAGTAAAATTGTTTCTTTTAAGATTTGTTTTAACTGGGGACTGAATCTTCCCCAGCGGAGTCGCCAATATGTTATCACTTCAAAATTTGAAGAGTTGTTCTAAGCATTAAAAATAAATATCAGAGATAACTATCAAACACTTTTGGAGATTAGGATCTAGCCTTCCTAAACTCAGAGAGGGCTCTCTCTTAATGATTTAAATTTGTTTATTTAACTGATTTTTAGGCTAGTTATGTATGCTTGTTTTGGGTTTATTTTGATTGATTGGTGAAATTGATGATTTAGATGGATAGGTTCTTTTCCATTTTCCATTGGGCTATGGAGTCAATATAATTTATAAACTAAACATAATCAAATTACAAAGAAATTTTTATAGGGCAGGATACATAACCAAAATCAGATCTCAAGGCCGAATGGTGAAGTGATTTTTCAATCGAGATCAAGGAGCAATTAAGAATTCCTTACACCAGATAATGAATAAGGATGAAGAAGTCAATCGGGATTAGAGGGAAATTAATAATTCTATAAACTGGATATCAGAAGAAAACATAGAAATGTATAACAGTTCAAAAAAGAGTGTAAGGTTTAAACAAATTCTGTAGTAAAATTCTTGTTATAACATTCGAATTTAGAGCACATTAAAGTTTATGGAATACTTATAAAGAGAACATGAACAATTGAAATATATACTTCACTGAGATGGCTCAACACATGAATACTGTAAATAAATTTATTTATAACTTGTCCTGTCTATCAACTGGAAATGGTACAATAACCCTCAGGTAATAGATCAGTCAACTATGGATGTATTCCGAAATCCACACCTCAATACTTAGAAATGATGAAGTATTTATACAATTTATTACAAAAAATACCCTGTCAACTAACTAGGATTTATTCAAGGAAATAAAATATCTTTATGCCAAAAGATAGTGACAGCTTTCAACTGACTGAGATCTGTCCCTGATTCTTTGCTTGATGTTGTTTGTTTTTTCTTTTATCTATCTTCTTTCAAATGTGTGTTCTTTCACCAGTATTTTCTTTCACCTTTCATAGTTAATGACACCATTTTTCCCATGTTTCTTCATCTCGAATCTTGATCTTCATCATCTTCTAGTAAATCTCATCTGCCTCTGAATATTTGGTAAATGTGGGCTTATTCACAAAAAGGTGATTTACCTCATGCTGGAGGTAAAAGAAATTCTCTAAAGTTTGAAGGAGCACTTTGCATGTGGGAACACCCTTCATTGAGGAACTTTTGGAAGTTTCCTTGGCTACTTCCCTCATCTTCTTATCATAGTCTTCATGTACTATGAGTTTATCATTAATTACTAAAGGATTACACAAACCCTTCTGTCTCAATACATCAAACTTGTTCATAAACCTGTTCACTGCAAGTTCCATAGTTTGACATTTTTCCTCGAGATGTATCATCATATTTCTCTTGGAAATCACTTTCTTCACCTCTAAGATAGTCTTTGTTTTGTCAGCTATCCTGAGTTCTTCCAATTCATATTTATTTCTAGAATTAAGGAACTTGATTATTTCAGAGGCTTTCTCTGGTTTCTTTCCAAGAGTGGCTTTGACCTTTTGAATCGCATCACCAACTTATTTTATCAATTCATTCTGCTCAAATATGATCTATATAAAAGGCCAAATATCATTAACTAAATTAATTGTATTGGCCCACAATTGCTGTTTTTCTTGGGCTAAAGCCTCTTTTAGTGATAATTATTTTTCCATCTTGTGGATTCTGTCAGTTAATCTATTTTTTTTCTATACTTATCCTTGATGCATTAGTTCTGCTAATTTCTTTGCCTCTTCTAAACACCTTACTTGTTGTTTGAGCTTGTTAATATATGTAGTTTGAATGGACATATCTTCCATTTCTTTGATCAATTTTATGGCCTCATCAGTGGGATGGGTTGTTGGTATTGTTGATGTTGTTGTTGATGTAGCTGCTAGAGTTGATGTAGATAATGGATTTGTTGTAGACACTAGAGCTGATGTTGATGCTATAGGAATAGCAGTAATGGGAACTGCTTCCATACTAGCTTGCTTTTCCAGCACAAGTTTGTCCATTTCTATTTCCATTTCCTTTAGTTGAGCTATCAACTGAATGATTATATTCATCATTTCATCTTTTTGATTATCAGTTTCCAAAACCTCCTTGGTTTTTGGATGCTCAGTAGTTGGTAACTTTAGTTGTTTCTTCAGTGCAACTATGTCTGCATTCTTCTTCTTTACTAGTTCTTCTGCTGCTTTGATATCTTTTGGATTATAACCAGTTTCAATTACCAAATCTTCTAGTGACTTTATTGTGTTATCATTTTCTTGTGATGAGGCTCTCTCTAGCTTTAACTGTGACTTTATATTTTCTAGAGGGTTATGCAACTTTTGGGCACTTAGAGCTTTGTGTATCATGGTTGAATAGATCATTTCTCATGCATGTTTGTGAAATTCAATCTGGTCAAATGGATGGACATCTTTAGTAAGAACTTCAAAGGATATCTCTTTATAATCTTCTAGAGTTTCGGGGGCCTGCACCTTTGGCTGTATAAATTTCATCTGCATCTTTCTTGTTTTGAGGTCAAAAGTTGAAAGAAATGTACTCTAATCATTAGGAGTTTGCTTCGAGTATTGTGCATATGTAACAGCCTTTAATGCTTGATTTCTAATTTTAATCTCTTTGTATTTCTCCATGATATATTTTTCTTTTTCAACTGGCTTGCTGGATGATGAAACCTCTACACTATTTTTCTTTTGAATAATTTGTGCATTGGAGGCTGATGGCAAAAGTGTTTATTCTAAAAGCGTTGGAGGTGCATCACCTCTGACAACAATATCTATTTCAATGGTTTCAACTATCTCTTCTTACTCCATCACTGTATTTAGTTTTTTTTTATTGTTGTACATAAGCTTGAATTTAGTATCATATGTAGTTTTTGTTGAATAAGAGCCTTCTTCTCTAGCCCTTTTTGAATTTATATCATGTGGGGTTGGAGTAATCAGGATGGAACTAGTATCAAGCTTCTTATCTACCTCCTTGTTGAGGCCTTGGAATTCCATTGCCGCAACATGGGGGAAAACCACCTGATCCGGACCTTAAAGGAGCTCCTTTTCTATTTGGTGTAGTGGATCCGACTAGGGGTAATGGGACCAGTTTCCAAATAGGGATGATTTTGAGAGTGTGTGATTATATGACATGCAAATGGAGAATGATTTTAATCTATATTATGCATCTATATAAAATATTTACTCTAGTATATACCCAGTGTGTTTTTTCGTTTACGTGATCTGAAGAGATATATTTCAACTATTAGTAATATAGCTCATTTAACAATTGAAAGAGATGAAAATAATGTGAGATGATTCTTCTAACAAAGTATTTTGACTAGAATAATTGTGAAAAATGTATCGCATCCATTTCTATGATTATATATTCAATAAGAAATCACAGACAAATATTAGAAAATAATTGCATGTAACATTCATCTATAATAACATTTCAAATATATAATGCAATAAAAAGACGATTTTAAATCTATAAAGCAAGACTTAATACAAGTGAATAAAAGTACCATATGTACGAAGTTTTACTCATGTAAACTGATAGTAATTGATTTTCTCTTTCTCTCTTTCAAGCAATTTAAAGAGTACAGTAGTCCAACATCAGTTAAACAACTTTAATTCTCAAAAGCTAATAGATGTGTTCCATTTATTCATCAAAGCATTCACAAACTTATAGTATTGCATTCTTTCCAAAAAAAATTGACAAATTTCTGGACCCTTCTCTAAATTCATGAGAGGGTTTTAAATAATAAACTAACTATGTTCTAAAATAGGTTATTTCAAAGATATAGTGGAGGTTTCAAACAACCATCCTCCTAATACTAACTTAAACTACAATCTAGGAAAATAAAATAATAATTTTGATTTATGAATTCCACCCTTTCTTCTGGATTTCGTCACGAAGTTGAAAAATATCTATCATATGCTTGAGCTGAGCTGGCTGCGAAATCCTTGATCTGACCTCTCCCTTGAATATTGTGTTTTAAAGTACCGACTGTGATCTTTTTGTTGAATTTGTTAAGGATTGAAGAATCTGATACTGATGATAAGGTTTGATTAGAAAATTCCAATAATTTTCTTGATCAAACTTATTTACATTTTTAATTACTTCATCTTGTGTGCCTGTCTTGTGCTTCCATTGCATTTCAAGCTGTTTTACTTCTGAGAACACTTCATACGTGTACTGTTGAATTTGTTCTTCTATCACCAGTTGTTAACATGCAAATTCAATAATTTCATGTGATAATTTTGATGTTTTCGCTACTACTTTCTCTGCCTACTTGACTTGTGCTTCCCAATCTTTGAATAGGATATCCTTATGAAAATTATGTACTTGAGGTAGATCAACTTCCTTTCCTGAGTCTAATGCTTTCCAATGAATGTGTTCATTGATTTTCTTCTTGAGCCTTTCACATTCAAGTTTCTGGATAGCTACTTGCTAGATCAATATTTTATTTGAATCACAATAAGAGTCAATAATAGAAGCTTGATGGAAAAATAATTCTTGTTGTTTCTTTAACTTGTCATTTACATCGAATGCTTCTTTTAAAATTTTCTCTAATTGCAGTTGACTCTGTAACCTGGTCATTGTTGCTTCCAGTTGTGCTTGTTTTTCATTGATTTCTACTTGATGTTGCAATTTAAGACTCTTGAAATATTTTTGAAATTGGGCCATATTTTCTTTCATTTTCTCAATGGATTTGGATTTTTCTTCATCTAACAGGCTCTCTATTTCTTTTATTATGGCTTCCTTTTGCCTCAGCAACACTCAAACTTCAGTAGCTGTATCAACAGTGGTAGTAGCATATGCCCCTGAATACTATGAGAATTTGGTTAGATGTTCTATAGGATCATCCAAGGAATCCTTCCACAAAATGTCAACAGATTCATCTATGAGATTTGAGACTATTTCATCAGTTGTTCGCCTTTTATTTCTCTTGACTACAACCTTATAACTATGACTATAGAATATGTCTAGTGAAGGGGAATTTATTTAGCTTGTAAAACTACTTGTTCTGTAGGGTAGGCCCATATGATCTCTCGATCATGAGTCTCTGGAACTTGTTGTATTGGATTGACAGTTTCCACTATCTTCTGGGAGTGTTCAGGTGTTTTAAAACTAGTTACTTGATGAGTATTGGGATGACTTAATGAGTTTTTATTTCTTCAGAAAACTCATCCCACTCATTACTCAAATTCTTTGTTTGTGACTTTTCATACTGATCAAGTATTTCATGATTGTGCTGAACTTCTTGAGAAGTTGACTCTGTTCCATTATTTTTTTTTGCTCCTACATCTTTATCTCTTGGATTACCTGATCAATTATCTATTTTGGGCTATCCTTTCCAGATTTGGATTCATTTTCAGAATGATCCGAATTGTGAGATTGATGCTCTGATTGACTTGATTCATCCTCATACATGTCTTTGGCTTCATTATCCAAGCTGATACTTAGAGTAAGTCTATTGACATCTTGAATAGTTAACAAGTTGAGAGGAACTCTCTCTAGTCTCTTATTTATATATATTTGGAAGGCTTCCAAATCATCTTGGCTAAGTTGACTGGATGCAAACTTAATTATATCTGAAAAAATTTCCATGCCTTAGAAGAGATCATCAAATCCATATATTTCCTTTACAAAAGGCTTCATTTTGAGCTATGTGGTGTAATTTTTAATTACATCATTTGGATCCTACAACCTCTTTGGAATTACTGCCAACTTCAATAGATTAATCTTAGAAACCTCCTTGTAGGTATGGCCAATATCAAAAATTGCAAAAGTGTCACACTGTACGGGGAAATTAGGCCAAACAACCTTGTTAACATCTTTCAGCCGTTTAGTAATACCATTAACAAGCTTGTAGGCTATCTCTCATGCAAGAAACATATCGGTAACATAATATGGTAAGACGTGGGGAGAAGAATAACTTCCGAATAGTCTGACATATGTAAAATTCTCCTCTGTAAACCACTGAGCTAGAGAAAAAATATATGCACTAGCCTCTTCAGAAACCCTAGGGGCCTCCTTATTGAATATCATCTGGTGCATAGGCAACATGACTCCATGAAATTTTTTATAAAAATGCAGGTGGAAGTTTTAATCCTAAAGGGCTCTGTGGTAGATGTGGATTGGGGTAGGGTCTTGGGTAGTCCATTTCCATCCCATGGTAGGAAAAGTAGAAGAAAAGAAAATTGTGTCCATGACATAGGTATACATATAAAAGGGAGGTATTTCTCTAGATGAAACATTCCTTTTATTCCTATATTCTGTGATGTGTTTGGCTAAACTGTCAGATATGATATTTGCCCAATTCAGAATTAAGGAATTGATGATTGCATCAATCAATGGAACCCAATCTACTGAAAACCTAGTGGTATCATGTGTAGTAAACAATATACACAACATACTGGCGGCATAACAATAAGGGGAAGGAATTTGGGCAATTAGGTATGTACCGAGTTTATCTCACTTCAGTTTTCCCTGGTCTTACTTCCATTCTTTGATGACTTTCATGAGGTCTAGGTACTCTGCTCTAAATCTTTGCAGAAAAGCCTTGTCATATTTTTTTTGTAGGGAGGGTAGATGGTACATTTCTTGTAAATATTCTTCCCTGAAAGATCCTATGTTTTCCCCCTTTGAAGCCTTGAATTTCCTGTCATATATGCTTAAGTGGTCAATTACACACTTAACCATGTTTGTGTAAGGGAGCACTTTCGGCCTTGCTACTACCTTATGGACGAATGAACATGCAACATCAAAGTAAGTCACATCTGAAGTAGATGCCATGCCTGTTGTAGAGACTTTGGTTATTACCTTTGGATTTTCATCTTTGAATAGTTTATACATTATTTCCCATGATGAACTTCCGCAATCCTTCTTGAAGGTGGTATATGAAAGTAAGGGAGACATGTCTGAGTCTTCAGTAGGTAGCACTTGAGAAATATCTTTTCCCTTTTTTCTCATTTCAATTTTCCTTAATCCGTTAAATGGTTTCCTGATTTCAAGTAAACAAGGAGAGCATTAAAATTATAGAGAACAAAGAGTCAAATACGTTGTTTATATCAAACATGCGTGAATAGATATGAATTCTTCAAATATAATATCTATCATCGATAATTATTTCAAAATCAAATATGTTACACCTTCACACTAAATATCTATCAATCAACTTTAAATTGTTAGATCCTGAATTTCCGTTTGATGTGACATAATTTATTTCGCATGCTTGAGTAATTAAATGTTGTTATTTCGCACATCGCAACATATAACTTTTACCGTTTGTGATGTTTTCCCATAAGTTCAGCGAACTGCGATTTGCGCAAATGGCACATCGCAACACTTATGTTAAAATGAATTTATTTTCAGTTAATTCATGCGAAATGCAAATTGTGCATTCAAAGATTCAAATGGCCGTGCATAACAGGACTTTAGAGATTTATATTTATGACTTTGTTGGTTCATCGGGTCTGCGCAATCTCACTTGTATCAAATTACTTTATAAGTTGATTGTTTTAAATGAGGTGTGATGCAATAAAGGAAGTATAACGATAATTGAAGTGTTTGCAAGTTTTTTTTTAAGCATAACTTCAAAAATGTTTTAGCACATTTCGCAGCCTGCGTGACTTAGAGGATTGCAAGTCTTTTTAAGTTGTAAGCTATGCGGCTTGCGATGTGCTAAAGGCACAAAGAAGAAAACTCAAAAGAAAAACTTGTATTTCCTAAGTTTTTTGTTTTTAAAGCTAAAATTAAATTTCCTATTTATTTCTTAAAGGGTCCCCATTTATTAAAATAAATGGGGGGAGTTGTATAGCACAAAAATTGGCAATTCACTTGGGAGAACCACCTATCTCTGACTCATTTTTTGAAATTTCTAAAACTTTTATGAAATAAAAATATTTCCGGGAATGAATTTCAAAAAAATAATATCTTACTAAGCAATGAAATTTCCCTTATTTACAATTCATAAGAATCCCTTTGTAAAAGATATAAGTATGAAAATCTATATCAATATTTACTCAATTCAAAGAGATAACGCAGGTGGCTCCTACATATTAGCTTTATAAAAACTTACTCTTTTATCACAGGTAGAGCCTCTGTTCCAATAAGAAATTTAAGCTTTTAGCCGGGCTACCTTTTACCCAACAATGATTCATTGTCCCAGCTAGTGTTTCTTACAGTTTCAAAAATAAACTCTAATTTTTTTTTGGAACTTTTCTTTTTTGTATCATATTTTTTATTTACTTAAAAGCCATTGTCTTGGCTTGGTAACCAAATGATGAAAATTCCATTCACTAGTTGTAATTAAACTGATCAAGCTGGCTCTTGATGAGACCCCTTGTCCTCTTGATATAATCTGAAGTCACTACCTTGTTTTGGTAGGAAATATTGGTAATGTCAGTTTAACTATTTTCCTATGAACATGGTAAACAAGCTCTTTATGAGACTTATTATCTTTTAAGTTTTTCTAGTTATAATCCTTTTTTAATTTCTTCCAAAAAATTATAATTTTCTCAGATGGAGTGCATCATGGGCCTTTTGAGGATTTTGGATGATAATGTCAAGTTTTAGATTTTTTTTTTGTAAAATATTATTTACTATGTTAAAAATTTCTTTTCGTGACTGATAACAGAATAATAATGCTATATAAGGATGATATTTCATCAAATATTAAATAAATTAAGTGAAATTACATCTTTCAATGAAAATAAAATCTATTTGTCTTTCGAATCTTTTGATTTTTTCCTTAACACTTCTTATTTCTATAAGCAATAAATCAGAAACAATCATCAAAGATTTTATTTTGAAAAGCCAAAAATTTATACTAAGCAACTTTTATTTTTTCTAAGGAAAGGAAAAAGACGCTAGTATACAAGGAATAGAAGGGGTTACCTCCTATGAAAAGTATTTTTTCGAAATCTACCCATTTACAGGCAAATAATCCTTTTTTCCTGATAGATCTTGCAATAAGAAGTTGATGGGCCTATCTCTTCAATTATTTGAAATGGACCTAGCCATATGTTTTGAAACTTTGTGTGTTTACCTTTTTCCTCATGCACTTTGTCCCATTTCAATACCAGATCACCAGTTTGAAATTTTTTTAGAGTAAAAAAAGTTGAATCAAATGAGGCTTTTACTATGCATGAGTCTGTTTAGCTTTTTCTCTTTCTTCCTCTAACTTAAGAATTTGACATTGTCTAAGTTGTAAAGAAGAAGGAGGAAATTCATCAATAAATTGAACTAAGGAGAGAGAGGGAATAACTACGTTGGTAGCAAGTACAACTTCTTTTCCATAAACAAGATTGAATGGAGAAGTGCCAATAGAAGCTTTCTAAGTTATTAGATCTGTCCAAAGAGAAAATATTAATGAATTTTGCCAATTTCATTGGTTTTAATCAATAACTATTTTGATTATTCTAATCAAGTTCTTGTTTGTAGATTCTGCAAAACCATTTCCTTGCAGATAATAATTTGTAGAATAGTTAATTTTAAAACCTCTTTTAATTTCAAATTCCATCATAGCAATTCCTGATAAGTAAGATGCATTATCAAAAATTAAAGTAGTAGGTAAGCCAAACCTGGTTATGATGTTTTGGTCGATGAAATAAATGATATTCTAAGAGTTTTCTACTTTTAGTGGAATTTCTTCCACCCATTTAGTAAAGTAATATGTAGTTGTGAGAATATATTTTTGTTGTTTGGAAGAGTTAGGAACAATCTCACCAATTATATCTAATCCCCATTGCTTAAATGGTTGTTCGATATTGACTGGTTGTAATGGGAATGTTGTGTTCCTTTGTCTTCCAGATGCACTTTGACAAACTTTTCATTTTCTTTCATATTCATGAGCATATTTGAAAAGTGTAGGCCAATAGTAACCTACATGCAGGATTTTGTGTGATGTTGTATTTCCTCCAAAATGTCCTCCAACTGGTCCATCATGGAGTTCCTACAAGAATTTCTCTGCTTCAGATTTTTCTAAGCATCTTAAAAGTAAAAAATCAAAATTTCTCCTAAATAACACATTGTTGATTAATTCATATTGTTTGGCTTTTAATATTAAATCTCGTTTTGTTTTGTAACTTAGTTGATTTGGAGCATATCCATTCTTCAAATAGAATATAAGATCAACATATTGAGACTGTGCATCGTTGTGTTTTACCTCTGATATATGCACATTGTTACATGAATCTTCCTCTGATGATAGATGTGATACTATGTAAGCATTCTGCAAAAACTTAACCTCTAACAATTTTAGAGGGTCTAATTTCTACATCTATTCTTGTAAAGCAGTAACCCAGTTAGCCCTTTTCTCTAATAATTCTCTCTGCATCAAGAGTTGTCTCACTGCAGAGAATGGAACTATGTTTCTGGTATGAGTTTTTAGGAGAAATGGCTTGAAATACTTTATAGCCTTAAAGAAAGAAAATTCTTTCTTTTTGATAGATGTGTAATTTAGTTCTGCACCTTGTAAATTGGAACTAAAAATGATATTGGTGCTTCAATTTTTTGGTCATTGAGTCGTGTTAAAAAAACAGCATATGATGTATCTAATAAAAAAGTGTATAATGTAAAAGGATTAAGAAAATTGGGGGTAGCTAGGAATGGATCATTGACAATTGATTGTTTAAACAAATCAAATGCTTCTCTTTCATTATGTCCCCATTTAAAGACTGAATTTTTCTTAATCATGTTTTGTAATGGTAAAACAACTTGCAAAAATTCAACGACAAACCTTTTAATAAAATTAATTTTTCCAAGAAACGACTGCATAGCTTTCTTGTTATGAGGGAAAAGAATTCATTTAATCTCTTCAATTCTTTCAGGGTAATATAGATACCTCTTTTTGACACAATGAATCCTAAAAAATTTCCTTCATCTAATGAAAAAAATGATTTCTTTGGATTCAATGAGATTCCATACCTTTTACATCACTCAAAGACTTGTTTTAGGTCATTCACATGATTGGTTACTTGTTTAGAAAATACTTTAATGTCATCTAAAATAAATAACCATTGTTTTATTTATGAGGCCCCTAAAAGTTGTGTGCATAGCTCTCTGAAAGGTTGCACCTGCATTAATTAATCAAAATGGCATCTTTTCATAAGCGTAAGTTTCGCACTTTGTTCTAAATGTAGTTTTCAATCTATCATATAGATGTACGAGAATTTGGTTATATACCGAGAATCCATCTAGAAACAACATAAGTTCAGAACTAGCTACTGTCTGCAGTACTTGTTCCATGGTAGGTAACGGAAATTTGTCCTTCTAAAAATCTTTGTTTAAATTTTTAAAATCAATGCAAATTATAATATCTCCATTCTTCTTCTTGACAGGTACCAAATTTGATAGCCATTTAGAATGCCCGACTGGAAAGATGATTTTTTCCTTGAGGAGTTTGTTCAGTTCTATTTTGATTTGATTTTCCAGATTTGGATGAATCTTTCTCAATTTATGTTGTATAGGCTTTTCTTCTGAGATCATGGGAATCGTGTGTTGAAACACAGAAGTGCCATATGTTTTAAGGTCAGTATAATCCCAAGCAAAGACATTTTTGTAAATTCTAAACAATCTAATAAATGATAATCTTTCTTCCGAAGGTATACCAAGACCTAGATTGACATTTTGAGGTTTTTCATCAATTCCTAGATTTACTAACTCAAATATTAAGGTAGATCTTTGTGTTTTTGAGTTGGTCACTCCTTTAAACCTATATTTTCGATCATATAGGTCTTCTAACTTGACAACAGACTTAGGAATAAGATTTTCTTATTATTCTTTCTTAATCTGAATGTCATGTTCATTTTCATCCAAAATTTGAATATCATAAGATCCTTCAGAAGCTAAGAAATATATGATATCTGAATCATTATTGAATACTCTCCAATTGGTAATATTATCAGGAATAGATGGTCTAAAAATCAATTCAATAGAAAATCTATCGAGACTAAATTCTTGGCATGGAATTAACTTCGAGGCTACATTAGCCAATAGATATGCACTATCATTCTAAATTCTAGGTACAGAAGAAATGTTGAAGGCTAAGAAATGAGTGGTTAATTCTTGGACTAATGATTGGTAATGTTTTAAGTGTCCATAATTACAATGAATAGTATCTCTTACATGTCTAACTATGATTTCTGAATATCCTAGAACTTTTAGATATTTGATATTAAGATCAATGGCTTTGTACAAGCCTTGAGCTAATGCTTCATATTCAGCTACATTGTTTGTACAATCAAATTCTAATCTGCAGGCTAACATGGTCTTTTCTCCTTCTGGGTTTATTAAAATACAACCCGCACCTGTACCATCTTCAAATTTAGAACCGTCAAAATAAGGAGTCCAAAATAAATAATTAACTACTTTTGTATCTAAAAAATTTATACATTTGGAATTATCTAGCTAGGAAAAATTCTCAATCTGAGAAACAACTGCATTATCAAAGAAAGGTGATGTTTGAACATTGAAATTTCCCAGAAATGACCCTGCTGAGTAGTTTACAATAATGTTTTTATTGAATTCTATTGGCTCATTTACTCCTTCAAGATCAGTGACTGTATGCTTCATGAAATTTTCACGTTCTACCCGAATTTGATTTGGATTTCCATTATATGGTAACCACATATGTGACTAGTCTGTTGCAAAATAACCACAAAGTTTTTTAGACTAGTCTCGGCTTAGAACTAAGCCGTAAAATTCAAGAATATCAGCCACCAATATATCAATTATTTGAGTAAATTTGGGATTTGATGACAATCTAATGGAAACAGAATTTATTTCTCCTACCACCTCTACTTTGGTTCTATCAAGTTGTACTGTATGAACAAGGGAACTCTAAGGCATTATTCTCAACTTAGCACAAATTAATTTTGGCATTATGTTCGAGGAAGCCCCTGAGTCTATTAAAAAATTATGAACGTTTTTGTTGAAGATCTCATAGGTTAAGAGGAATGGAGGAGTATGAGAGATGGATTGATCACCTATCATAATCAAGTCTGTAGCATCTATTTTTATTGAACGAGAAGGTGGCTTACACATTTCATTAGCAGCTTGTACTATTACTGGAGCAGGTAATTTTGAAGAAGGAACCGCATTTAAGTCTCTAAGTAATATTTTATGTTGTTGATTTAATTTATTAAGCTCATGGATTGAAACGTTGGCCCTGGTTTTCTTTAGCTACATTATACTCAATGGTATCTGAGACTACCATTGTCTTAGATGCAGGCGGAGTATCTGAAGTAACGGAACTTGTTTATGTAGATTTTGAATTATACTTTTTTCCTATCTATTTATCTTTAGCAGGAGTTGAAATATTTTGTTGTTGATTTGGTTATGTTTCTTCAGTATTATTTTTGCTCCTTGTGCTCGCAGGTAAAGCTTCATGTTGTTCTTCATTTGGTAGGATGAAATCCCACATTCCATTTAGGTCAACTTCTTATTCTTCATCATCTTCTTCTTCCTTTGTTTTCTCTTCCTCTTCTTCTTGATTAGATTCAACATTAGATATGATATTTGGAGGTTGATTATTAGAGGATAGTCCTTTCTTAAATTTTCTAAGATTCTTTTTTGAGCTAGCATTTTCAATGACTTGTTTCTTAATATCTGCCATCTCATTTGTCATAGTCTTCAAAACTTTTTGAAGACCTTCTACGTCGAAAGGATCTTTTGGTGCCTTCTTTTTAGAATCATCTTTGAAAGATACCTTCTTTGATTTTCAATCTTCTTGAGAATTCTTTTTCTCAAGACCTGTTATGTGTTTCTCTACAGATAGAGATTCTTTCATTTTTTCTGCAAGTTTTGCAAGTTTTTCTCTATAAAAAAAAATAACTATACTAGATGGAAGAGATGAAATATACCACTAAATTTGAACTTATTCACTAGGAACTATTGTAGCAATAATTTTATTGGGTAATTTATTAAATCTTGAATTGAAATATTTTATCTTCTCACATGTTTCAGCTTTTGGATTTGACAAATAATTGATGAGCATAGCAGTGGTCTTGTCTTCCCCAAACTTCTCTAGAAATTGTTCTTCGAACATATTCTAGTTAGTTATAGAGATGGAAGGAAATGAAACATATCAGGATCCTACAGATCCTTTTAGAGTATATGGAAATAATATTACAACATAATCCTCTTCAAATAATCCATTTAGATTGACAACTAACATAACATTGTGAATGTGTTCTTCTGCCAAAAGACCATCATTAGGATTAAATTTAGGCAACCATCTTTCAGGATTTTTTGGAAGATCATGAAGAGGAGTGGGCATGTTTATAGCCCCTGGATTGCTCCATGGGTTTATATTTGGTGGAGTTGGTTTACCTGCCATTGGATTTTGGATAGGCTGGTTGGGTGGAGTCTAAGTTGAAGAAGAGGCAGGCTGAGTGCTAGTACTAGTTGAAGGGATGGTATTTTGAGTGCTGGAACTAGTTAAAGTAACATCGATTGTTGGAATGGAAGTTGTAGAGGTGAGCGGAGGTAATGGAGGTGAATGAGATAATATATCGCTGGCGATTGACTCTGATTGGCTCCTCTTTAGTCTCTTTCGAGTATTGTCGATGGGAAATTCAGAAGGAATAATTTTTGTCTTTTGACTTTCTGATTGAGTTAATATTCTTTGAGGTTGTAAAGAAGATGAAACACTGATTTCTGATATTTGAGAAGACTCAAGCTTTCGGCAAAAATAGATACTCTCTCTAAATTTTCCATCAAAGAATGAACTTCTGGGGAAGGCTAATGGAAATCAAGAGATATTATGGGTTGAGTATCATTAGGAGACTTAGGAAAAGGATGATCAACTTCATATTTTAAAGATGAGGATCTAGATAATTTTTTGGAAGCTGATGCGGATCTAGAGGGAGAGAGACTCTTAGATTGACCTTTATATTGATCAGATATTTTTTCCATTCAAAGGCCCTCCTTCTAGCACCAGAATGTTGAGGCCTCAGAATTCCACTGCCGCAACATGGGGGGAAAATACCCTGTGCAGACCTTAAAGTAGCTCCTTTTGCGATTGGTGTAGTGGCTCCGATTGGGGATAATGGGAGGACAGTTTACCAACAAGGATGATTTGGAGGGTGTGTGATTATATGACATGAAAATGGAGAATTATGTTAATCTATCTTATGCATCTATATAAACTATTTATTATACTATATAATTGGGGTGTTTTTCCTTTATGCAATCTGAAGAGATATCTTTCAACTATTAGTAATATAGATTATTTAATAGTTGAAAGAGATGAAAATTATGTAACGTGATTCTTCTAACAAAGTAGTTTGACTAGAAGAATTGTTAAAAATGTATCGCATTCATATGTGTGATTATATATTCTATAATAAATGACAGAAAAATATTAGAACAAAATTGCATGTAACATTCATCTATAATAATGTTTCAAATATATAATGCAATAAAAATATGATTGTCAAGATATAAAGCAAGACTTAATACAAATGAATAAAAGTACCGTATGTATGAAGTTATACTCAGGAAAAATGAGAGTAATTGATCTGCTTCTTCTCACTTTCAAGACATTTAAAGAGTACAGTAGTGCAACATCAGTTAAACATCTTTAATTGTCAAAAGATAGAAGATGTGTTCCATTAATTCATCAAAGCATTCACAAACTTATAGTAGTGCATTCTTTGAAAATGTTTTTGACAAATTTACAGACCCTTATCTAAATGCATGAGAGGGGTTCAAATACTAAACTAACTATGTTCTAAAATAGATTATTACAAAAATATAGAGGAGGTTCAAACAACCATCCTTGTAAGACTAACTTAAAATACAATCAAGGAAAATAAAATAACAATTTTGATTTATGAATTCCGCCCTTTCTTCTAGATTTGGTCATGAAGTTGACAAATATCTATCATAGGCTTGAGCTGAGCTAGCTGTGAAATCCTTGATCTGACCTGTTCGTTGAATATTGCGTTTGAAAGTACTCGTTGCGATCTTTTTGTTGAATCTGTTAATGATTGCAGAATCTGATACTGATGATAAGGTTTGATCAAAAAATTCCAATAATTTTCTTGATCAAACTTATTTACCTTTTTAATTACTTTATCCTGTTTGTTTGCCTTGTGCTACCACTGTGTTTCTAGTTGTTTTACTTCTAAGAACACTTAAGACATGTACTCTTTAATAAGTTCTTCTTTGACCAGTTGTTCACATACAAATTCAATAATTTCATTTGATAATTTTGATGTTTTCAATGTTTCTTTCTATGCCTTCTTTATTTGTGCTTCCCAATATTTGAATAGGATCTCCTTATGAATCTTATCTACTTGAGGTAGATCAGCTTCCTTTCCTAAGTCTGATGCTTTCCATTGAATGTGTTCTTTGGTTTTCTTCTCGAGCCTTTCACATTCAATTTTCTGGATGGCTACTTGCTGGATCATTATTTTATTTGAATCACAATAACAGTCAATAATAGAAGCTTGATGGAAAAATAATTCATGTTGTTTCTTTAACTTAGCATTTACATTTAATGCTTCTTTTACAAATTTCTCTAATTGAGGTTGGCTCTGTAACCTGGTCATTATTGCTTCCATTTGTGCTTGTTTTGCATTGATTTATGGTTGATGCTACAATTTAAGACTCTCGAAATATTTTTTAAATTGGGCCCTCTTTGCTTTCATTTTCTCACTGGAGTTGGATTTTTCTTCATCTAGTAGCCTCTCTAGATGGCTTCCTTTTTCCTCAGAAACACTCTAACCTCATTAACTTTATCAACAATGGTAGTATCATATGCCACTGCATATTGTGATAATTTAGTTAGATATTCCGTAGGATCATTTAAGAAATCCTTCCACAAAACATCAACAGATTCATCTGTGAGTTTTGAGACTGCTTCATTAGTTATTCCCCTATTATTTCTCTTGACTATAGCCTTATAACTAAGACTGTAGAAGATGTCCAGTGAAGGAATTTCTTCAACTTGTTAAACTATTTTTTTTGTAGGGTAGGCCGGTATGATCTCTTGATCATGAGTCTCTGGAACTTATTGTAGTGGATTAACGGTTTCCACTATCTTCTGGGAGTTTTCAGGTGTCTAAAAATTAGTTACTTGATCAGTATTGGGATTAACTTTAGGATTTTTTATTGCTTTAGAAAACTCATCCCCTTCATTACTCAAATTCTTTGTTTGTGACTCTTCAGACTGATCAAGTATGTCATGACTGTGTTGAACCTCTTGAGAAGTTAACTCTGTTCCATTATTTTCTTTTCACTCATGCATCTCTATCTCTTGGATTACTTGATCAATTATCTTTTCTGGGCTATCCTTTCTGGATTCAGATTAATTTTCAGAATGATCCAAATTGTGATATTGATGCTGTGATTGACCTGATTCATTCTCAGACATGTCTTTGGCTTCATTATCCAAGCTAATACTTGGAGTAGGTATGTTGACATCTTCAATATTTAACAAGTTGAGAGGAACTCTCTCCAGTCTCTTATTTCTATATATTTGGAACGCTTCCAAATCATCTTGGCTAAGTTGACTGGATGCAAACTTAACTATATCTGAAAACTTTTCCATGCCTTGGAAGAGATCATCAAATCCATCTATTTCCTTTACAAAATCCTTCATTTTGAGCTATGTGGTGTAATTAGTAATTACATCATTTGGATCATATAGCCTCTTTGTCATTACTGCCAAATTCAATATATTAATCTTAGAAACATCCTTGTAGGTATGGCCAATATCAAAAAGTGAAAAAGTGTTGCACTGTATGGGGAAATTAGGCTAAACGACCTTCTTATCATATTTCATTTTTTTAGTAATACCATTAACAAGATGATAGGCTATCTATCATGCAAGAAACTTATCAGGAACATAATATGGTAAGACGTGGCGAGAAGCATGACTTCTAAATACTCTAACATATGTAAAATTCTCCTCTGCAAAACACCTAGCCATAGAAAGAATATCTGCACTAACCTCTTTGGAAACCCTAGGGGCCTTCTTATTGAATATCATTTGGTGCATAGGAAACATGACTCCATGAAATTTTCTATAAAAATACAGGTGGAGATATGAATCCCAAAGGGCTCTATGGTAGATGTGGATTTGGGTAGGGTCTTGGGTAGTCCATTTCCATCCCTTGGTAGGAAAACTAGAAGAAAAGCATATTGCATCCATGACATAGCCAAACATATAAAAGGGAGGTATTTCTCTAGATGAAACATTCCTTTTATTCCTATATTCTGTGATGTGTTTGGCTAAACTATCAGATAGGATATTTTCCCAATTCAGAATTGAGGAATTGACGATTGCGTCAATCAATGGAACCCAATCTACTGAAAACCTAGTGGTATCAGGTTTAATGCAATATTCCAAATTGGAAATAGCAGCAGTATAAGACATAATAATGTAAAACACAGCAAATATGATCATGAAATGAGAGGGATCAATATGAAGCCATCATTTTATTAATATATCAGCAACAATATACAAAACTATCTTGAGGGACAAGCCACTCAAGCAATAAGAACAATCCTCCAATGATCATAACAATCAACACATGAGTTGCTGCAACTGTATAGAATCCCAAAGAGGAGTGACAGTGCTGTCTATATCAGTGTAGCTGCTGCTATAAACATACATAAATGTAATATGGCTGATAGAAACAAAATAAATTCCCAAGAAAGAAGATGTGGGCTCTAATACATGATTTCTAGCCAACCTGAAAAAGATTGCTAGAAATACCAAGAAATATACAAGGTGACAAATAACCCTGGGGTTAATATGCCACTGCAAACTGGATCTGATATTGAATGAGGCTATGATAGATCTGAAATGGTGATGCCCTCCTCTAATGGTATTTCTAAATAGAAGGCTGATCACTCTACTCATAAATAGACCCTTCTGATGAGCTCAATGAACCCTCCTAGCAATTGCGTCCAAAAATAACGTAGTTCAGAAATGTGACTGTGATATGAGGGATGGTAGATGGTTGGCCTGATGCCAAATATGTTAAAATATTCCTAGGATCCCTCCTTGCTGATCCTCCAATGGATAGGCTACCTCTTTACTTAAAAGCAAGCCCAAAAACAACTATATATGATCCTCCTTTGCTGCACCGTGCAACACAACCCAGATCTAAACAGAAACTACACTGTAGCTGAAGGAGGGAGCTTGGCCAAAATACTGAAATTAGGAAATGCAGATCAAAGAACCTCTCCTTCCCTGAGGATGAGGTACCGATTCCCGATCAGGAACACCCTTGTGCTAAACATCACAGCAACCCTGCTAAACAGCAAGAGGAAGCAAAAGTCTAAATAGACTAATATCAATTGATAATCTAAAAGACATGAATAACAATGGTTTCTATCCCCTCCATATATAGCATGAGAGCCTCCTCACATTGGGTCCTATCCATACTTGCCACCAATCTCATGCAAGTTGTCCTCCACTAAAACTGTGTTGTCTCATCATAAAGAGCACTCCTCCATGACAACGTTATTGATTTGGTCAAATTTGACTGAATCAACATGATCCAATCCCTGTTCACACCCAAAGGTGCTTAATCCCACTGCTTATTCTTCCTCCTTTCACATTAGGAGTGTTATTATTCCTTCAAAATGGGTTTTATGGGTCTCCCCACCCACTTATTCACCTACCTAGTGATAAAACCAACTATAATATTCAATTTAGATGAAGGCTAAATTTTTGGAATATTACAATCCTCCCCTCCAAAATGTTGCTTGTCCTCAAGAAACTGTACAGGTGGAGCAAAATTCCTCCCTTCCTCTTCCTTTGGCCTCCTCATCCATATTTCCCACCCAAACTCAACATAATCTGCAATAAATCTACCCTCCAATGGTTCCTCCCAAGTGTGCAAAACCGAATGCTGTACATCATGAGAAAGTGGACGGTGTAAGTGGAAAAATTCTTCTTGTCCAATGGCCTCCTCAAGGAGGGAGTGATGATTAACATAGGGAATATCATCCCCAATGAGAGTCTCCCATACCCTTGCTATCATCCAAATTAAATGATTCATCCTAGGTATCTCATCAAAAGAATATTCAACCCCTGGTCTATGCAATGTGTTGGGGTTGCATGGAGAGTTTATATTTTCCCATCCAAGTTGTTTCTCTCTCCATTTATGGTAAGTATGGGGCTGTTCTTGATCTTGGGCTGAAATGACATGGCCTCCAAGAATGGCCCAAGTTACCCCACCAAACAAATAAGTCATGAAGTGCCTCCTCCAAGAACTCAAGTTCTCCAAATGGCTCCTCCCACATAAAGAAAAGAGATGTAGTGTGGAAATCATGGTTTTCCCATTGTTTCTCCTGAAACATACAACATATAAAGTAGGGAGAATCATACTCCCAATGGGCACCTTCAATTCTTGTCCCACTCTCCAAACAAAGCTCCCCATGAACATAAGAATATCAGCAATATATGGAAGAAAAAACCAATGAAAACAAGCTTCCATATGACAACCGGAGAGTGGATCATAGTTCCACACATGGAACCAGCGCAATGCATCCTTTGTCTGCCTCAAAAAAAATAATAACAAGTGCCCTCTTAGCCACTTTTTTGCTACCACAATTATCCCATAATGTGGAATTATGAAGGTACAATGTGGTGTCAATAGTGCACACCAAGAATCATGTGGCTTCCCCCACAAACCACCAAAAGGATAGCCAATATCAATGTTGCAATTGGCCTCAAGTACATCATATTATAATATGCAAGAAGGGATAATCCTCCTTGGTATAACATGCTGCTCATATAAAGTAAAGAAGTACAAATCATAATGCAAAATTGTACCTTCTCCACCATGTACTTTGGTCCTTGAGCTAAAATGGCCCAACTGGAAACTCTCCCTCACTCTTAATGAGTAGGGAAGTGGTTGTGCCAACCTCTCCATCAGAATCTGGGCTATGCATCTCTCCATATGATGAAATATATCATGTTGGATTCCCTCCCAAGTGAACTCCTCCATCAAAGAATGAAATGCATCAAAGTGCATGGAAAGGAAGTCCACATGTGCTACATTTAGCAGCTTCTCCTTGAGCTCAGAAGCTCTAGTCAAGAAGAATCTGCCATCATAATAGATGACCACATCATCCACCATATATCTATCATCTCCCTCCATGTCATCAAGAATCATGCAAGTACCAATATCCTTGGAGTACTCTACCAAAAGTTGAGACCTCCAATATGGATCAATCCTCCTAAGAGATAGCACTGAACATCTGAAATGTGAAGCTCCCCACATGCTGCTATCCTCTCCTTTGATAGCCCTCATGTAAAATTCATCCTCAAAATCGCTGCCATGTCCGTCATGCAGCTGCTCATGCTAAAATAGAAGTGGTGACCTTTGGAGGTTAGCCTCCCATGAGAAGCTACCATCCAAAAAGAACCTCCTAATCTTGGCCAATGTAAGCATGAGTGGCCTCCATCTACTCCAATGTATGGAGGATTACTTCCTCAAAGGAAGTACCCTATGTTTCTCCAAATCCACAGAGCAGCTCCCTTGCACCATGAAGGTGTTATCCTCCATTACTGTAGAAACTTCTGTCAGCGTAGTATATGTAGTGAGAGTGGGTGATGCTGAAAATGGGAGAATGTCTCTATCCTCCTTGAGTATATGCCATACTCTCTGCGCTATACTGGACTCCTCCAAGGTCTTCACCCCTTTGAAATCTAACAGTGGTGAACCAAATGGCAAGATTTCTCTCACCAACTCTAGATCTGGTGGCATCCCTGGTGGAATGCCCCCATGTAATGAGACATCAAAATCTGAAGTGGACTATATATGTGAGTGGACTGATTTGTCCCTATCTTCATTGTGCAATATAGTCTCCTTCTTTTGTGCAGAAACCTCCCAAAATAAATAAGGGTGAATTCTCATCATCCCTTGATGATGATCCTTCTCTTCTTCCATCTCACAAGATTCACATCCCATAATAATTGATGCATGCTGCTTCAAAATTGTGTTTTGGTTCCCACATGTCAAATCATTTCGAACTCCTTGCAAAGACACAGGGGTTCCCCTAATGGAAGAAATGGCTCCCTTCCCATCTCCATGTGGTGATGGATCTCCTCCTGATGGTGTAGCGTTGTTAGCTCTTCTTTTCTCATACTCTTCATCAATATGTGAGAATGCCTCGTCATCAATGAGAGACCCTTGATCTTGGTCTTCCCTTGAAGGAGGAACCTCCATGTCTTCATCTATAGAAGAGGGATCTTCAAGAATTTTGGATCTTTCCCTTGGCAAGGTGTCATGCATTTTTCCATCCCCTTCAACAAAATTATGGAGTGGAGTTGGAAAAATAAATATCTCCAACTCATGAAAAGGTTTTGAGTTTTTTGGTTCAACAAGAGATGTTTTACAATGTTTAAGATCAAATATCCTCACTGATTTCTTAGTGAACCCTACATAAGTGTTTACATTTTCATGATAAAATGAAGCAGAACTATAAAACCACCAAGCATGGGAAATACCTTTGAGGTGGAGCAATGCTACTCTAATGGCCTTCTTTTTTGAAACCTGGTGTTACTGAAAATAGGAATCTAGCTCCTCCACCCAAGATTTGGCTGTGCACTTTGTTGATCCATCAAATTTAGATAGAAAGATTCTACCTCTCTTGCTTCTATTATGGCTGTTGGATCTTCTGTCTTCCTTGAGTTGGAAAAAACCTTGGAAGTGCAAGTTCTCTTTGAATCCCCATGATTGAGACTCATACTCCTGAATATAATCACTCAAGGTCTCCTCCCTTGGTGCATCTTCTTCCTCCATTCCTCTTGCAGTGAATGTGGGCCATAAGTTGTGTTGTGGATATACATGTGTGGCTGAATTCTCACACCTATTATGTAAAAATCTAGGGCTTTCTTTCCTTTCAAATCCTCTTGGAATTTTCCTACACTTCTCCCCTTTCATCTCGTTGAGATCTTCTTTGATGTTTATCATAGTTTGGAAAAGAAGATGGGAGATCCTCTCTTCCTTCATTTCTCCAAATAATGGAGTATTCCCTTTGTTTATTTTGTATATATTCTCTTATCTATGAGAAGAATATTATCCTTCTAATGGCATAATGTCTTGAATGCACAGGCTGAGCCAAGATTATGCTTCGATACCACTGTAATATTCCAAATTGGAAATAGCATCAATATAAGACATAATAATGTGAAACACATCAAATATGATCATGACATGAGAGGGATAAATATGCATCCATAATTTTATTAATATATCAGCAAAAATATACAAAAATATCTTGAGGGACAAACCACTCAAGCAATAAGAACAATCCTCTAATGATCAGAACAATCAGCACATGAGTTGCTGCAACTGTATAGAATGTCGGAGAGCAGTGACAGTGATGTATATATCAGTGTAGCTGCTTCTATAAACAAAAATAAATGTAATATGGCTGATATAAAAAAAATAAATTCCCATGAAAGAATATGTGGGCTCTAATACATGATTTCTATCCAACCGGGAAAAGATTGCTAGAAATACCAAGAAATATACAATGTGAAAAATAACCCTGGGCTTAATATGCCACTACAAACTGGATCTGATATGGAATGAGGCTATGACAGATCTGAAATGGTGATTCCCTCCTCCAATGGTATTTCTAAATAGAAGGTTGATCCCTCTACTCATAAATAGACCCTCTTGATGAGCTCAATGAACCCTCCCAGCAATTGCCTCCTAAAATAATGTAGTTCAGAAATGTGACTATGTTGTGAGGGATGGTAGATGATTGTCCTGATGCCAAAGATGTGAGAATATTCCTAGGAGCCCTCCTTGTTGATCCTCCAATGGATAGGCTACCTCTCCACTGAAAAACAAGCCCAGAAACATCTCTATATGATCCTCCTTTGCTGCACCTTGCAACACAACCCATCTCTAAACAGAAACTGTGTTGTAGCTGAAGGAGGTAGCTTGGCCAAAATTCCAGAATGAGGAAATGCAGCTCAAAGAACCTCTCCTTCCCTGAGGATGAGGTATGGATTCCCGATCAGGAACACCGTTGTGCTAAAGAGCACAACAACCCTACTAAACAGCAAGAGGAAGCAAAAGTCTAAACAGACCAATATCAATTGATAATCTAAAAGACGTGAATAAAAATGGTCGCTATCCCCTCCATATATAGCATGAGAGCCTCCTCACATTGGGTCCCATCCATACTTGCCACCAATTTCATGCAATTTTTCCTCCACTAAAACTGCACTGTCTCATTGTAAAGACCACTTCTCCATGACAACATTGTTGATTTGGTCAAAGTTTACTAAATCAACATGATCCAATCCCCGTTCACACCCAAAGGTGCTTAATCCAGCTGCTTATTCTTCCTCCTTTCACATTAGGAGTGTTATTATTCCTTCTAAAGGGGTTTTATGGGTCTCCCACCCTTACTCATAGAATACTTGTGTGCCTACTCTGGGATTTGTTTCTATTGAGCTCTATTCCTTATCAGGCATTGGTGCCAACTTTAGGAGGTTGTTTCTAGCCTTCAGCTAGGAAACTGGTGGAGGATTCATCTTACCACTTTTTCTTTAGATTCATTCTTCCAGGAGCAACAAATATATATTCGAAATTTAGGCCATTGGGTTTTACCTCCATGCAGCAGAATTCCCTTCAAGGATTGTGCAATCCAGTCTTCTAGATCTATTAGAGGAAGGAATTTTCCAGTATTTCAGCTGAAAATACTGTGAGGGATCATCTCCTCACCTTGGATCTATTGTTTCCATCACTCGGGAGCTAATTTGACATATCTAGTAGCAGCCTATTGAGCTTCCCTCTCTTACACTGCAGTTTTCTGAAGCTATTGTTCATCCAACAACTATTTTCACTGGAGGATATTTGAGGAGCTAGATATTGAACTTTCAGCCCAAGGATCTAGTGAAGGGATCATCCCTTATTGCATAGATCTAATTGGGCATCATTACAATGATCATATCTTCAGATTATGTAGCAGATCTTCATACCTAGCAGTGTATATGTGATGCCCTAAGAGGGTGGTTTTCTTAGATTGATAGATCTGATAAACCCTTCCTGATTTATCTTGGGTATCCATCATAGAGCCTGGATCTCTATTTTCAGCATCATCGGAGCTCCCATACTACCTGGATCTAACTTTCTATCTTTCTGGCAGTTGTAGTCCCAACAGTTGCAGGAGGGACATCACAATTTACCTTCCAGAAGTTCAACAGTTATGTAGTCCCTCTTCTGGGATCATTGCAGGGTAATTTTAGGCCATCCCTTTGGCTTGAGTGTCTCATATTTTGAGCACTTTTGTACTTTCTTTTCACCTCCCATATAATAAAATGGCTCAACTTCTCTGTATATTCTGATGTTTTCTTTAGATTAATTATTTTCTTTGCTGTTGTTCAGATATTGTGTTTTAGTATTATTGCATTCTCCCTTTTGGGATATTACAGTGGTATCAGAGCATGATCTTTGGCTCATCTTGTGGACACTTCATCTTTCGCATTAAAAGAAGAAGAAGATAGATGAGATTTGTCAGGAAGGAGGATTGTAGTTTTGTCACTCTTCTCTTTAGATCCATGCAAGATCTCTCCAAAGAGGTCAAAAAAATTAAGAGAGAAATGTAAAAGGAGGATCCAATAAATAATATTTGATGAGGAAGGTCCAAGAACTTCCTATTAGCAACAAAGAAAACTAGAGAATCATAGATCTCCTCATATATATAATATGCCCACTTTTTTTGAAGAAGGTGAATGGTATAGTCATTAAGAAAGAAGAAACATGGAGCCTGAGACTCATGAGACTCTCAGTCTATATCTTGAAGAGTACAAAGCTGATCTTGATTTATGTAGGAACGCAACAGAATAAACATATAACCATAAATACAGAGATGCAGTGGAAATAACACTTCATTTCATTAATATCAAAGAACTGAATTTGCTTAAAGACAGAAAGGAAATAAAACTAGCTAGGGCGTTGGTAGCTATCTCTGAGAAGATATGTTGTGGCTACAGGCCTATTAACTGAGTTACGATGAGGCTTGAGGGCCTATTTATTATTTAGAAACAAGGGGAAATCCTAAACAGCCAAAACCCTAACCCTAGGAGATGAAGCGCCAAAACTATGGGCCCTGTTTGGGTAAATTGGTGTTTCAACTTCCCAGGGGTGTAACTTTGGCATACGATCTTCGTTTGACACGTACCATACCTTGTTAGAAAGATCTATCCAAGGAATACAAATTTTGAATGGGAAAAATCGGTCCATGGACCCATGTTTCTCTCTGTTTTCCCAAGAAACGTCGTTTAGTGTCTCAAAACGGCTCCAAAAGTTCAGGACCCGAAAAACTGCTAAAAATAGTAAGTTGTGCCGAAACTGAAAAAATGAAAGAGACAATGGTGGGGCCCCAAGTGGAATAGGTGGGTGACCACCAATATCCACCTGGATCATTCCTCCCCCCTTAGGAAGCAATGGTCCCCATTGCGTTAAGTTCCTCCATGAGATGAAGAAATTTCTGCTGAACTTGGTCCCTGGTGAACCACTTTCCTTGGTGCAGGAGTTGGCCAGCTTTGACAACCCGATATAGTTGGATCTTCTATTGGCGAGTGTTCTTGATTTGCATGTCCATGATACAATCTGTGGTGGCCTGTTCCATGCAGTCTGGATTTAACTCTGTTGGTGTGAGTTGTTCTGCAATGTCCGAGGTGTCCAGTAGAGGTGGGAAGTAAGGACGAAGGCGATCCACATTGAAGACTGGGTGCAGACTAAGGAATGGTGGAATACTGAGCTCGAATGCATTGTTCCCTACAGCCTTGGTGATGGTGTACGGCCCGTATCGGAGCGGGCGAAGCTTGCGGTGGGGTCCAGTGAGGCGCTCCTTCTGCAAATGTAGCCATACTTTGTCACCCACCTGGAAGTTGTGTGGCACCCGGTGTTGATCATGGCATTGCTTGTACTTGGAATTGGCTCTGTCCAATATATCATGAACCTGTTGGCGGATGTGTTGAATGCGCTCGATGAAGCTACTTGCTTTGTCAACTTCAGACTGGACATGAGCTGAATCAGCCTGAGTAGCTGCAAATGGCATGGCTACGTCAATGGGACATAGTGGCTGGAATCCCAAGCCCACCTAAAAGGGGCTATGGCCAATTGAACTATGGAGAGCCCGGTTATAACTATGTTGTACATAGGGGAGGCTCTCGTCCCATGTGCATGGATTCTTTGAATTGTAGATGCACAGAATTTGTACAATCATTCTGTTGACGACCTCTGTTTGGCCATCTGTTTGGGGATGGAAAGTTGTGGACTTGGTGAGCTTTGTGTCCAACATTGACCAGAGGCTGGACTAAAATGTGCTGAGGAACCTGCTATCTCGATCTAATATGATAGATTGTGGGATCCCAAAGTGCACCCACACTCGTTCAAAGAAGAGTTTAGCAATGTCTTCTGCTGTGATATTCTTCTTATAGGCCGCCATAATGGCCATCATCGAGAATCTGTCAACGACCATGAAAACACAGTCATTTCCATGCTTAGTAGAAGGCAGGCTCGACATGTAATCCATGGAGATGGATTCTGAAGGTATAATAGGGGTAGGTAGTGGAGTATATAGGCCTTGCTTCTTGATGGTTGATTTGGCAATGACACAAGCAGTGCAGGATCTGATGTGCTTCTCGACATCCTTTCGAAGGTTCGAACAATAGAAATACTTCTACAGTATTTCTACTATTTTCTCGATCCCAAAATTCCCAATGACTCGACTGTAGTGTGCTTCCCATATCATCTTGGCACGCTCGCTTGAAAGAACACAAAGGTGTCCTAGGTGACATAAAAGTGCATCTTGGAGGTGAAAATTTGGAACTTGCATACCCCCAAGAGTGCCTTGTAAGTGTGGCTGAATTCTGGGTCACTCTCATAGAGAAGCGGCCAACCAAAAGTCTCGTGCCCACAAGAGTTGAGCACGGTTGTGAGCGCCATGATTAGTGGCCACCTGAGGCAGTCTGCAACATTATTGGTGCTACCCTTCTTGTACTTGATGTTCAAATGAAATTGTTGCAGATATGTGGACCACTTCTGATGGCGATCATTCTGCAACTTCCCTTGTGTCTATATGAACTGCAGGGGCAAGTGGTCTGTGTGGATGATTGTTTCCTTCCCCAAAATGTAATGCTTCCATTGTCTACAAGCTTGCATAATGGAATACATTTCTTTGTCATAAGTGGGATACTTGTGAACTGTGTCAGACAATGTCTCACTGTGATATGCCACTAGATGTCCCTGTTGAGTAAGAACTGCCCCAATATCATAGTCAGAGGCATCTGTCTCGATCTCAAATGGCTATTGCAAGTCCGGTAATGTGAGCACTAGGGTAGAACACAGGCAATTTTTCAATTCTGTGAACGCCTTCTGTTGAGGTTCCGACGAAAAGAATTTTTCTCTCGCTCCTCCCTTGGTGACTTGACTCAAGGGCCAAGTGATATGAGAGAATCCCAACATGAATCTATGGTAGAAATTAGCAAGTCCCAGAAAGTTGCGAAGCTCTGTTATAGTGGTTGGGGCTGGCCAATCCTGAATGACTTGGATCTTGGCTGGATCCACATGCACCCCCCTTTCATCAATAATGTATCCCAGATATTGAACCTGGGTCATGCCAAATATGCACTTCTCCAAATTGGCACACAACAAATTTTCCGTAATGTTGGAGGTGAGAACGAATGTAGTGGGTATCTTCCCAAGTAAAGGTCTGGCTGAAGATCGAATGTCATCCAAGTACACCACTACAAATGAGTTGGTGAATGGCTGCAAGATGTCATCCATCATCCTCATGAAAGTTGTGGGATCATTCTTTTACTTTGGCTTATGACCGACTTTACTTGTAATCACCCTTGGCTTTAAAGGCCGGTCTTCCACACACTCCAGAGGTTCAGTAGTACTGGTGATACACGAGAATTCAGGTCAATCCTTTGAAATATTTTTCACCTTTGAGTTGGTCCAGAAGGTCATCAATCCGTGGGATTGGGTACTGTTGACGGGCAGTGATCTTGTTCGGTACCCGATAGTCAATAGCCCGATAGTCAATACAGAGTCTCCACGTCCCATCCTTCTTCTGTACCAACATGATCGGGCTCCCACATGGCGATGAACTTGGTCGGTTGTGACATTTCTGCAGTAGCTCCTGAATCTGCCTCTTGATTTCATCATTCTCCAAAACAAAGCGCCGATAGATCGGTCCATTGGGTAGCAGTGCACCTGGGGTCAGATCAATCGGGTGCTTGACTTGACAGTGCAGAGGAACCCCTATGGGTGAGGTGAATATGTCCCCGTACTCCTCCACAACCTTATCCATTTGTTGTTGTCGTGCAGAGGAGCCTTGTCTGGAGGTCATGGCCATAGTCTTCTTCTTGCCCTGGGGGCAGATCATCACGAAAACAAATTTCCTAGTTTGGGAAATGAGCTTACTACATTGTTTTGTAGTAACCAAAGAGATAGCGGCAGGAGGTGGTACCTCTAGTATCCTGTACAACTTATTTCCAAAAGTAACAATAACAGCATGAGGTCGAGACTCATACATAGCATGATGCTTCCACAAGTATGGTTGTCCTAATAATACATCAGAAACATCAATAGGAGCAACGCCACGTAATACCTCATCCGCGAAGGGCTTGATGCTATAGGGAAGGCGACACTGCTGGCTGATGCGGAGATCTCGTCCTTGGTGAAGCCACCCGATGGTGTACGGATGTGGGTGAGCTGTGGTCGGCAAGCCCAACCGCTTCACAACATTTGCTAAAATCAGGTTCTTTTGGCTCCCATTGTTGACAATGAACTATACCGGGGAGCCCTTTACCCACATCTGGGAGTGGAAGAGATGTTCCTCCTCCTATGGATCTTTCGGTTCCTCCTTCTGGATATTTGTAGTGGCAATAGTGGCATTGGGCTCCACATCAATAATCTGTTTCCATTTTTCATTCCCCTTTTCAGGTTCTGATTCAGAGTTGGAGCATGCATCTGACTCAGAAGCCCTCATCTCGGCCACTAGCGACTGCTTGGCCCGACACTCACTTGTGTTGTGGGTGGAGCTCTTATGTAACTCACACCACTTTCCTGTGTCCTTCTTTGGCTTTGTGGTGATGTTCTTTTCTTTTGGCTTCGATGAGTTGTCTTTAGCCACCATGCCTTGGCTCTGTCCTTTGTTCTCTGGTTTGGAAGCACCTTTCCCTTGCTTTTGATTCACATATCCAAAGTATCGCTTCTTCTGTTTGAATTTTTGCTCAATCTTGGCAGCATACCGGTATGTCGTACCAAGCGAGGAGATGTTGAGGAACTCCATTTCATCCTGAATGTATCGATGCAGATAGCTGCGATACTTTAGCACCAGATGTTTCTCTGAATCTTTGATACCCAAATTTGTGCGCAGGGTATGGAACAGATTCGTCAGCTCATGCACATCTTGATCCCTTTGTTGTCGCAGCGTGGTCCATTGTATGTACTTGTCCTCATAGCTCCCCACAGGATAGTACTATTCCTTGACTGCTTCTCGGAAAGAATTCCAAGTTGCTACGGCTGAGAACAGAGAAGGTTCTGTCTGGTCCTTTTTCTCACAGTAGGTTTCCCACCAGTCCTTAACAGGGGGGTAGCTTTGAGGAGTGCAAAAATAATCTTCTCCCGGTCTGAAAAGTCATGAATCGAGAAATATCCTTCTAACAGATTCAACCATCTATCTACGGCATCTGTGTCTATTTGACCCTAAAATGTGGGAATGTCAAAATTTACTTGTACCTTAAAAGGAGTTGCGCCTCGAGAGTGGCTGCTGGATGCAGATGCACTGCCGATCGGTAGCCATTGAAGGATCTGAGGAAAGTTATCCATCATCGCATTCCTTTTTTCTTCTAGGGCCTCCTCGAGCAATATTTTGATAGGATCTCCTGCTCCCTCATTTTTCTTTTCGTCCCCCATGGGCATCCGTCGAGGTTTGCGAGGCTGATCTTGCAAAGGTTCCACCAGATCAAGCCCTAGCTCCTTATACCCCGACCTCGTTGGGACATGTAAAGAAGGATCGAGAAAAAATAAACCGCTCTGATACCACAGATCTGGATTTATGCAGGAACACAACAGAATAAAAATATAACCACAAATATAGAGATGCAGCGGAAATAACACTTCATTTCATTAATTTCAAAGAACTGAAATTTTCTTACAGACAGAAAGGAAATAAAACTAGCTAGGGCACTGGTAGCTATCTCTGAGAAGAGATGTGGTGGCTACAGGCCTCTAAACTGATTTACGATGAGGCTCGAGGGCCTATTTATTATTTATAAACAATGGGAAATCCTAAACAGCCAAAACCCTAACCCTAGGAGATGAAGCGCCAAAACTATGGGCCCCGTTTGGGTAAATTGGTGTTTCAACTTCCCAGGGGTGTAACTTTGGCATACGATCTCTGTTTGACGCGTACCATACCTCGTTAGAAATATCTATCTGAGGAATACAAATTTTGAACAAGCAAAATGGGTTCATGGACCCATGTTGCTCTCCGTTTTCCCAAAAAACGTCGTTTAGGGCCTTAAAACGGCTCCGGAAGTTCAGGACCCGAAAGACTGCTAAAAATAGTAAGTTGTGCCGAAACTAAAAAACTGAAAGAGACAATGGTGGGGCCCCAAATAGAATAGGCGGGTGACCACCAATATCCACCTGGATCAAAAGCATAGTCTAGAGCATTCAAGGAGAAAATAACTCTCCAACAATTCTTCAAAATCAAAGAAAGAGGATCCTATAGCAGCAATAGAAGAAAGAGGTGCAATAGATTTTATTTTCCTACATTTGATGGATCTTCCTCAATCACTATTAAGGCTTGGAGGAAAGATTTAGATTCTTTCTTCAGGCTACATCTTGTAGCTGAAGGAGAAGCTATATAGATTTCATCACTTTATCTTTATGGTGAAGCCAATGATTGGTGGTTTGGTCACATGGAGCATGCAAAGGTGATTAAATATTCAGATTTATTTCACAAGTTGAGAAAGAAGTTTGATGTGAGAAAACTAGAGATGTGTCCCAAAGAGACATTTCCTAAGGAAACAAATGAGTATGTCATTCTTGTCACTCTGGACAAAGAGCCACTACATCCACCACCAGCTACAAAGTTACTTGTATCCAGGGGAGAGACACTTGCATCTCTGCCAGATAGTCTTAATCTCTTGACACATAGAGTCCCATGCATGATTCAGGAGATGTATGAGGAAGAGGAGGAAGATTTCGACACTGGTACAATGATAGAAGAGCAGCATCGCTCTTACCAGTAGTTGGAGACACCATTGTTCCGATTGGAGGAACTCTTGTGTTCTTGCGAGAGGTTCCCACACATCAGTTGATCCAAGGTATGCATGCAATTTCAGCATATATTTTGTCAGTAGATATTATTGAAACATATGGGGACATGCCATCAGGGCCAATGCATAACCAAGGGTTAGAAAAAAATGCTAATTTTAAGCAACAACATATCACAATGCAGAGGACCCTTGATCTAATGAAGGAGGAGAAAGAGAGTTATCCCAGTTCATAATTGTTGAGCTACATTCAACCCTTTGAGTTGAAGTGTAAAGTTTCATAAGGTGGGATGAGCATGACCCTTTGTACAATGGCTAGCTATGAGTTCAGCATTGTGCCTTCCTATGAGACAACATATGTATCACCATGTAGATCTACAACGCTATCACTTAGTAGCAATGATGATCAGAGGGCCCCATTATTCTTGGAGCATTCTGAAGGTAGCTTCACTCATGACGCAATGGAGGTAAAGATGATCAATGGTATACATCTTCAGATGAGGAATATTTTATCATTTCTGGATGACACTTTCTCAATGAGCATCACACAAGTCAAAGAGAAACTTATACCTATAGTAGATCCATAACCTCACTGGTTTTGGAGGGCCATTGGTGAAAAGAGGATCTCATGGGGAGATCTCATTAGAGGTGCACGTCAAAATTTTATGGAGTGCAAAGTTCTTCATCAGTTTGAGGAGAATGGTATTCTACAAAGGGAGGATAACATGTTTGTGTATAACATCATTCATCATCCACATGGGGATGAGTGGGTGAGGATGATAAGCAAGGGGTTGCATGACTACTTGAAAATATATGACATGGGCCAACAAGAATCTTGGTTACGCTGGTTTCTCTTGGGTGAGTTTGGTTACTACCCAAAGGCTCCTAATTCTTTGATGCATGCCCTAAAAAGAACTCATGTAATGAAGAAGGAGGCATGGTTACGATGGATGCTCTTATGTGAGTATGGTTACCACCCAATGGCTCATATTTCCTTGACTCATGCCTTGTGTATCAATGACAGAATGAAGCACAATAAGGCATGTTCATTTTGGTTGAGAGGGCTTGGCCATCACATGAAAGATCACATGTTTATGTGTTTTGTATTGTTTGTAATATGGCATAATACGATCATGATATGTGATAATGGAGTTTGTTTGTATTGGGATAATATGAAATTCCATATGTCATTCAATATGTTGTTGTTGCTCCATGATTCACATGATGATGTGAAGAAGCAGCAAGAGATATTGTTGGTTTGGATTTTTATTGGGGGACTTTGGTCCTACATACTTCCCCACTTTTAATGATAGTGTTGGAGGATGGTATCAAGAAGCATTCCTCCGATGGCTCTTACTTGGAAAGTATGGATAACATACTTGGTATTTTGATGGCATGGTGTGGTAGTAGGGAGCATTTTTTGCATTGGTTTCTATTGGGAAAATATGGTTTGACATCTTTGTCCACTCATATGTCTCTAATTATTCTTTGGTATAATGTTGGGATGATGCTTAGATCCAACAATCCCAACAAGGCTAATAATGAAGGCATGATTAGCCTCTTATTACCTCATGTAGCATGGGATGGAGGATTACTTTGTGAGTTGGAGCTTTCCCTTTGTGGGATGAAGCTTCTATTTTTATGTATCTCATGTATTATGGAGGATGTTGGACAACTTATGGTTGTCACATGGAGCTTGATGATTGATGAGGGACATCTAACTACACAGTTAGAAGTCACTCTAGACAATATAGAGAGGAAAATTTGGTGTTGGGCATACATCACTCATTGCAGCAAATGGGGAGACCTTCCTTGTGTGGATGCCATTTGGAGGGGGACGGATTGCTCTAGCATCTACTTTCGCAATTGCTTGAGGACAAGAAACAATTTTCCGGGGAGGGCTGTAATATTCTCAAATTTTCACATGATATTTGGAATATTAGAGTTCTTAATAAACTTAATTAATTAAGTAAATAAGAGGGTGGAGGGACCCATAAACCCCATTGATGAATAAAATCCACTTTTGATGTATGTGGATATTCTAAATCTATATCTAAATCATGGAGTAGTGGAGCAGCTCCATTTATGATAAAGTAGTGGATATCATGTCTCGTTTATGAGATAGATCATGGAGGATCATACAGTCAAATAATATCATGGATCTTAAATGTAAAATCATGAGGGTCTTTGAGGAGGTCAACTGAGATCATAGTGCATTGAAGGTAAGATCATAAAGCACTTATGATAAGTTATTGGAGGAAGTGATGCATTTAACGCACACATGATGGAGAGGGTGATCGCCACATGTGAACATGATGGAGGAAATGGAGAAATAACACAGTCAATCATGGGGACTTATTTCCACATGTACAACGTAGTTATGGATTGGGCCTAGGTTATGTAAGGCTCATGATCTATATAATGACGGTCAAGGAAAAATAGAAGGCAGATTTGGATACTTGGATTATTCTTTAATCTATTTAGATCTGGATTTGTTAGGTGTCATCTCCATGGACTCTTATGCTGTTTATATAAGCTTGCAATGTTTTTTACCACAGCGTGTTCCCGAGTAGGAATACCACCCTTACCCATAGAGGACTTGTGTGCCTACTCTGGGAAGGTTTTCTATTGAGCTCTATTCCTTCTCAGGAATTGGTGTCAACTTTAGGAGGTTGTTTCTAGCATTCAGTTAGGAAAATGGCAGAGGATTCATCCTACCACTTATTCTTCAGATTTATTCTTCTAGGAGCAGCAGATCCATATCTAGCATTTAGGCCATTGGGTTTTACCTCTATGCAGCAGCAGTCCCTTTAAGGATTACACAGTCCAATCTTTTAGATCTATTGGAGGAAATAAGTTTCCAATATTTCAGTTGGAGATCCTATGAGGGATCATCTCCTCACATTGGATCTATTGTTTCCATCACTCAGGAGCTGATTTGACATATCTAGTAGTAGGATATTGAGCCTTCCTCTCTTACAGTGCATTTTTCTGAAGTTGTTGTTCATCCAGTAGCTATTTCCAGTGGAGGAGATTGGAGGAGCTAGATGTTGAGCTTTCAACCCAAGGATCTAATGAAGGGATCATCCCTTCTTGCATATATATCATTGGGCATCATTGAAGCTTAGATTGACGGATCTAAGAAAGCCTTCCTAGGTTATCTTGGGTATCCATCATAGAGTCTGGATATATGTTTTCAACATAATCAGAGCTCCCATATTGCCTAGATCTAAATTTCTATCTTTCTAGAAGTTGCAGTCCCAAAAGTTGTAGTAGGGACAACGCAATTTACCTTCCAGAAGTTCAGCAGTTACGCAGTCCCTCTTGTGGGAGCATTGCAGGGTCATTCTAAGCCATCCCTTTGGCTTGAGTGTCTCATATTTTGAGTACTGTTGTACTTGCTTTTCACCTCCCATATAATAAAAGGGCTTAACTTCTATGTATATTATGATGATGTCTTTAGATTAATTGTTTGCTTTGTTTTTTTTTAGCTATTATGTTTTAGTATTACTACATTCTCCCTTTTGGGATATTACATCTGGGTGCTCTTCTCTAAAGCTTTGAAGAAAATGCTTGTCATATTTTTGTTGTGGGGATGGTAGATGGTACATTTCTTGTAAATATTTTTCCCTAAAATATCCTATGTCTTCTCCCTTTGAATTCTTGAATTTCCTATCATCTATGCTTAAGTGATCAATTACCCACTTAACCATGTCTGTGTAAGGGAGCACTTTCGGCCTTGCGGCTACCTTGTGGACAAATGAACATGGAACATTGATGTAAGTCGCATCTGAAGTAGATTTCGTGCCTATTGTAGAGACTTTGGTTATTACTTTTGGATTTTCATCTTCAAACAATTTATACATTGTTTCCCATCATGAGCTTCCACAATCCTTGTTGCAGGTGGTATCTGAAAATAATGGAGACATGTATGAGTCTTCAGTAGGTAGCGCATCAGAAATCTCTTTTCCCTTTTTTCTCATTTCAATTTTCCTTAATTCGTTAAATGGTTTCCTGATTTCAGGTAAACAAGGAGAGCATTAAAAGCATAGAGAACAAAGAGTCTAATACGTTGTTTATATCAAACATGCACGAATAGATATGAATTCTTCAAATATAATATCAATCATCAATAATTGTTTCAAAATCAAATCTCTTACACCTTCACACTAAATATCTATCAATCAACTTTAAAACGTTAGATCTCAAATTTCGGTTTGACACGACATAAGTTATTTCGCATGCTTGAGTAATTAAATGCTTTTATTTTTCACATCGCAACATATAGCTTTTACCATTTTTTATGTTTTCCCATAAGTTCAGCGACATGCATTCTACGCAAATCACACATTGCAACTCTTCTGTGATAATGAATTTATTTTCAGTTAATTCATGCGAAATCCGAATTGCGCATTCAAATAGTCAAATGACCACGCTTAATAGGACTTTAGAGATTTATATTTATGGCTTTGTTGGCATGGAAAATTTTAGGGGCTAATATTCATAGGTGGGCTAATTTTCCATGCTTTTTCCAAAAAAAGGTTCGCCTATTCCCATTTTTTTAAAATTGATTCGCCTAAGTTTTATAGTATAAAAATATTTTACCCTAAAAATCACCAAAAAATTATATATACTGATATAAAATGATTACAAAAATAACATAAAAAAATTTACAATTCACATATTGGGGACTACTAAGATTCACCAGTTTTTTAAACTTTAAGATAAACATCCATCCTTAAAATTTTCCCTGTTTGTTGGTACATCTATTCCATGCAATCACTCCTATATCAAATTGCTTTATAATTTTATTGTTTTAAATGAGGTGATATGCGATAAAGAAAGTATAACGATAACTGAAGTGTTTACAAGTTTTTTTTTTAAACATAACTTTGAAAAACATTTAGCGCATTCTGTAGCCCGTGTGACTTAGAGGATTGCAAGTCCTTTTAGGTTGTAATATATGCGGCTTGCGATGCGCTAAAGGCATAAAGCAGAAAACTCTAAAGAAAAACCTATATTTCCTAAGTTTTTTTTTTTAAAGCTAGAAATAAATTTGCTATTTATTTCTTAAAGGGTTCCCATTTATTAAAATAAATGGGGGGTTTTGTATAGCACAACACTCCCATAGAGTGTTTTCCAACCACTCTGACTGGTTGGAATAATTCTCAATTTTAGGCTTAGACTCATGAATGAAAGGGGTCAATTTGAGCTTAACTCTTAATTTTCTTATGACACCCAAGGGGTCGTATGACCATTTTAAAATGTTGTTGAACTTTAACTCTTGTAAGCATTTGTCTGCTTCCTTTCCAACATTCCTACTATTGCATATAAAAGGCCCTAGTTTGTTTTTAATATTAAATTGGGTCTTCTTTTTGGCTGAAACGAAATTGATCTCATCCAAATTCAATATTTTTCTAATGTATTCTAAAGAAAATATCCTCATTGGGAGGTATTTGGGAAGCTTGTATGGAACTAGTCGGCTTCCATACACTCTTATTTCTGTATGATTTTGGTATAAATACCAATCCCCTGCTTTTCTCTAATCCAACAACTGTAGAACATTTTTTATTTCTTCACTGATTCTAGGTTGAATGTTACTGCTAATCATATTAACTACTAGATATAAAAAATAATCAATAAAGTATTTGAAACTGAATTGAGTGGAATCATTTCTGATCAAGGATATCCAAAAGACAACAGACTGGGAATTATCCTCTGTGTCCAATTTTTGTAGGTTGATTGAAAACCTTTCTGATTGAAAATATATGAATAAATGAAATAATACTGAGGAGCATTTGAATACTCCTTGTCCTGGCAGTTTGATCAGTTGATCATGCATGCCATCTGCCAAGTATTGGGAAAAATTGAAAGTTGTAGCTGGAGACTAACCTAGGAAAAAGATGGATAGGAAACCAATAATAGATTCATCTACATGATCATTAGTGAAATATCCTAAAATACAGGATAGCATGGTCACAAATTTTATGGTTCTTTCTGAAAACATGGTAGAAAAGTATGGAGGATTATTTTTAGGATTTTTTACTAATGGAGGTTGGAATTTCTGAAAGATTTGAAACCTTTTAGGGAAGTCCAACTTTAAGTAATGCTTAGTAAGGGTTTAAATGGAGAAAGGCACTCCCTCTGGTTGTGGTTGAATTGGAAACATTTGATTGATGGATTGAGAAGTGATAGTAAACATGATTTTTTGGGTAGGGGTGATTATGGCTCTTTGATTGGGAAAATAGCTAACTTGGCACAGTCTGATGAGTTCAGGGAACTGATAGGTTTGTGGAAACATATATTTGGCCAGGTTAGAGTCCCACAGATGAATATCATCTTCCTAATCAGAAACTTTGTTATGGCTCCAGCAATGGAGCTCCAAAAGGTTGCTATCAGTCACAGTGTCATTATTTTTGAAGTCTTTATCAGCCGAAGGGGTGTGGTCGGCATCTAACAGGGGTGGCTGCAAAGGGTTTGCAGTCTGGATGCTTTGGGAAGCCATTAATGTGTTTCAATTAATTAATAAAATGGTTTATTTAATGGTTTCAAGTACTCAGAATTACTTGGAAAATAGTGTATTTGGTCTGCAAAAGGGTCCAGGTAGCAACGGGCTTCAATCTTGTTCAGAAATGTCTTTTTGGTTTTTTCCGCAATTCAACTAAGATAGTGAAATAATGGTATAGGGCGGGGTTTTATTATTTTCAAACTTTGGCAGTTTATCTCTTAGCGCAGGTGGTTTATTATTTATCCCACACAAAAAGGTCGTTTGGCAGTTTGGGACTGGGGGGGTGCGATAAAAAGTGGTGGTGTCACGTGGCAGTGGAGCGAGGGAATGAAACCACCCATTTCACACCCCCCTTCTGTTTTAAACTTCAAACAATGGGGAGTGCGAAAAGGTTTGACGTCTGTTTCATTTGGTCAACGGTGAACGGGCGGTAGATGGAATTTGCATGCTTTCAAAGAGGTGGGGTCAGGTAAATATATATGCAGAGAATTAAAATGATATGGGGGTTTATGAAATATATTAAGCTGGGGGGTGGTGGTTAGTTGAATAAATCGATAGTTGGGCCCTATTAATATATTTATGACGCGCTTTAAAACTTTTAATAAGAGGGTTTTGTTGTTTTTTATGAAAAGTAGATTTTCATTAAGGGAGTAAGGGTTGTAGCAAAGGGAAGGGGATTTTATTAAAGGGAAAATGGGGTTTCAAAGGGAAAAGGGTTTTTAGGAGGGGAAAGGGTTAGGATAAGGGGAAATGGTTTTCAAGAGAGAAAAAATGGATTTGGAAAGGGGAAATGGTTTCCAAGAAAGGAAAAAGGGATTTAGCAAGGGGAAATGGTTTCAAAGAAAGGAAAATGGTTTGTAGGATAAGGGAAAATGTTAGAAATATATTATTCATAAGCGATAAACCAAATGATGCTCTCCATAACTTTTGAAAAGTATCCTACCTACCCTTTATCTATCCTAACATTTTTTATTTCCTTTATTGGGTGCATTTGAGCTTGTTAACCCTTTATTTTCTTTTGATAAGAAAACTAACTTATTTCAAACCTTATGACTTCCAATGGCTTATATTAAACTTATGAGCTCATTTTAATTCTCTACCTAACTACTGATCTGCCAAGATTAAATGGTTTGGTCAAATATTTATTCACTAACTATCGTAACATGAAATTTAAAAGCATGAATGATTAAGATTAGACTGTATGATCATCATGAATTGTGGCATTTTGGAAAAGTTGTACACAATTTTAATTGCAATGGTAAAGTAAAATAAGGGTAGTGGCATTTGAATGTGCAACACTTTCATAATTTTTTTTGTTTCTTTTTTTCGATTCATATTTTATATGTTTTTTTTATCTTTCTTTCTTTTAGTCCTTTGATTATTCTTTTAGGACATACCCTTTTTTCATTTTTTAATATGGAAAACATTTGTAGAAATCAAAGGTAAGTACAATATTACAAGACTTAACATAGCCAATTCAAAATTATGATCCCTATTATTATAGGATCCTAACACATACAAAGAAGACTTTTCATCTGAATAATGAGAAATGTAATCTATGCTCACAAGTGAACAAGGAGACAAAATGAACTCTAATAAACACTTTAGACTTGATCACTCAATCAACCAATAAGAAAAAGACAATCAACTAGAGATGGCTCACCAAGCAAGGAGACTGACTCAATCAGTAGGGTGATGTCCCGCGAAGCATGCAACTAGGAAATTGATGCACAATCCTAGAAATACCTAGGGCGTTAGGATGCACATCCCAACAGAATGAACAAAAAAAAACAACCGAAAAACCAAGCCAACAGGAAAATAAAACCAACTTGAGTGAATGGGAGAAAATGTAAATCATACAGAGAAAAGGACCGAAAGGGAAAAGCACGCTGGTGAAAGACTTGGGTAAAAAACCTTCATTTTTCACACACACAGGAATAAACATGAATTTTGGGGTTGAAAATAGCACTTAAAGCCAATTGGTGCAACTGTATAACTGACAAATAGCGATGATTAGTGCGACTGTCAAAAAAATAAAAGCGTTGATTTCAGAAAAGAAAAGAAAATAATTTTCTAACGAGGACTAGACTCACCACTTCAAGCAAAAACTAAATATTGTAATTGATGAAAAACATAGGAAAAAATAGGGAAATGGTTTTTCAACTAAACTCGTTCAATGAATAAGACCTCAAAGAGTGACAAACTCAAAGGAAACTCCCTAATGGAGTCGCCAACTTGTTGTGAAGGAAAATCCCCTCTGCCGATAGAGGTGATCCCTCTAGCCCTAGGTTGGGTCTAACAACAAGGGAACATGCTAACATCTACCTTCCTAGATTGTAAATGAAATTCAAAGCAAGGAAGATGACCCACCTTGTTTTGGTGCTATGTTTTCATCTTCCGTCAAAGCTTCTTGATGCGTCGCTCTTCTCGAGATCGATACACGCTGCTACCAACATTCAATTACATGTACATACAGTTAAGACACCCCGACAAGCATAAAATCACGACAAGCATAAAATAATTACAACCTATCTAACTGATCAAGGAATGCTATAAATCTCATTATAAATGTAAACAAGAGTGGAAGATAAACATCAGTTGCATTTTATTATGATAAAGACAAGGGGAGTTTACAACCAAGCCTTGATGTTAAGGCTCTCATTCGGCGGGTCTGTATCCAAGCACGCTTGTGATAGCCTCATACAAAAAGGTCTAAGATCTCACTATGTTCCTAAAATTCAAAAGAAATCACACTCTATTGTAGTCTCTCAAAGATATAATAAAAGTGTAATTGCTTCTTCTCTCTATGATTGTTGCTTCTAACTAGCCTAGAAGAGGTGAAAGAGGTATCCTTATATAACAATGGAGGAGGAGGATATGGGTCCTCAAGTAATGGGAAAAAATCTTGTCCTTCGGAGTAGTTCCTATTTTATGGGAACAATAAGCCCAAAGGGGAATTCCTTGTCCATATCCTCAAAACAAACTTCGAGATCTCTGCTTCGCGAAGCTTTTAGTCATGGAAGCTTCGTTTCTATTTAAAAAAAAAATTCCAAAAGAGGATCTGCACTAGTCAGACATTAAGACAGAGCGTCGATTGACATGGGTCTCAGTGTAAATATCTACTATTTGCGTGGGTTAGACACTGAGACAAAGTGTCGACCTTGAAAACGAGCTTTTTATAGGGACCTTCCAGAAGTGTTGTAAAGGGATATGAATTGGCAGATAAAGTGTGGTTCAGGGGTATGTATTCCATGCTTGGAAAGTACACAAGGGTCACTGTATGGGTCATCCAAGATCAAGGAATGGGGAGTACAGGGAAAATTTCAAATCTTTGTGTAACACTTACCGATAGTTTCACATAGAATGTAGGGTAAACCCCCTAAATACACACCAAGTCAATTCTAAGAAACTAAAGCTAAAAGGTCACAATAAACAAGATATTGGACCCCATATCAACCTGAAACATCTATTGTTGTAGAATATAATATAGTGGAAGTGGAAGTGAATCAACCTCAAATAATAGAATAAAACTTAGTTAAATATGAATGAGTAGTTATCGAAGTCATTAGACCAGAATATGATGCTAGATAAGTTTCAGATACACAACTTATTAAACTGAAATTTTTTTAACCTGAGTTTGATGTTTCCGAACCTAAGTCTCCCTCAGATGTTACAGCCCTAATTGCTGCTCCAAATCTACCTTGAGTAAAACTTATCATTACATATTTTCTACCCCCTAGTCTCATTAGTATAAAATATATTACTAAGGAGGAGGAAGAACATTCTCCATGTAATCCAGTTTTTTCCAGTGAGCAAACAATCTTTCCATATATTCCTTTTTCTCAATTTTCAACTGGATCCTTTGTATTTCACATCTTTGAACTTTTTAGGTCAAGGTCTTCCATGTTACCACACTCCATATTAGTTTGTACACTGATTTTATATGTCAAGAATGACTTATAGAAGTATTCCTACTGATACATCTATGTTTTCAATCTCTCCGGAATCATTACTATATGGTGGTCTATCAGTCCCTCCTAGATATCCGTCACTTCCTGGGACATTTTCATGAGCCTCTCATTCATCTCAAACTTCTATTATGTCAATTGGTATATCTATTTCTACTGCCCAAGTTTTGACTTCATACGAGTATATTAATATGGTTTTCAGTAATGTAGGTAATACTCAAGTTAACCCAATAGTTGGTTATTATCCTCCTGGGAGGCAGCCACCTACACCTATAGGACAACCTTTTTCTGGATCATATCCTAATGTTGGAGGAAAAACTTTTATCGAAAACTATCCAAACTATAATCATATACCTCAAGTTGGTTCAGGTCAACCCATTGTGTCTCAACCCTTAGTTGGTGCTCCTTATCCACAGATGAGTACCATTTGGAACCCTTCATTTTTTCAAAACCCTTTGCAATTTTCTCCAAAGATGCCAATTTACCATCCTATTCAACCTACTAGACAACCTATTCAACAAATACCCATCCCAGGTATTCCAATACAAGTCCAGCAACTTGTCTAGGTTATTCCTCAAGCATCTACTCAAGTGAGTCCAAAAACACCTGTTCAACAACCAATTCAACAGCTTGTTCAAAGTAGTCCATAAATTCATGTCCATCCTACTGTACAAGCGTATGTTCAACAACTGGTTCTGAGCTCACCTCAAACCCCCATCATGGGAGTATCTCAAACTACTATTCCAATTACTCCTCAAGTATAAGTGGAAAGAACTATTCGGGCTATCCCTAAGGCATCTTCTTATCTAGTTGGTCCTAAACTCTATTATATACCTAAAATTCGTGTGGTACAACCTATCGTGGGTACCATGCAAAAACCATACAAAATCCAAGCCTTTCAAGTCCACCCTTTTTAGAGCTAATTATTTCAAGGTCAACCTTAATAGAGTTAATTATTTCAAGGACAAACTTTACAAATTCAACCCTTTTAGGAAAAATATTACTTGGGACAAATGTGTCAGAGTCCACCTTTCTAGAGTCAACCATACCCTGGTCATAATTATCAAATTTCACTCAACCGTAGTTGCAGATGGCTCACCCTGGTTACCCTAGAGGTATGAAAATCCCAACTGCACAGGCTATCCTAGGATATCGTGCATATCCTCCTCTAGGTACTGGACTTAACCCTCAAGGTTACCAAATATTATTAACAGGATCCCGACCAACAGTTACCGTTCATTGTGACTTTAGATTTACCAGATTTGTCTCAGCTAATGAGTGGTCCTATTTATTATTACCTGTTTTGGCTGGAAATTCCTACTCATTTTTCCAATGGCATTCCAAAGTTTGAAGTAAAATTAGGAGAGGACCCATCAAACCATGTTATGAAATAACATCTTTGGTGTGTGCCTAATTCAATGATCGATGATTCCATTAGATTACGCCTTTTCCAACTAAATTTAGCTGTTTCAGTAGCCAAATGGTATATTAGGCTATCGTAATCCTATTTTCATAACTTCAATGCCTTAACCAATGCATTATTGACACATTTTTGGATAACCATTCAATATGATACCCGTACCAAAATTTTGAACTCTTTAAAACAATACTCGTCTACTTACATTTACAATCATATACATGAATGGAGACAGAGACAATGTCTAGTTAAAGTTTTTATTCTAGATCATATTTTGGCTTAATGGTTTACAAAATAAATACTTCTAGTCATTAGTGAAGATGTAGCCAAGGGATGTAGCCTTCGGTTCTCCAACTATCAATTTGTCTCTCACAAATTTGAAAGCCTTTGATGGAAGAATTATTCATCCATATGGAATTTTAAATGATCTACCTATATAATTATAAGGTAAGACGATTTCAATTGAAGTTGATGTTGTTGATACTTAGCTTGATTATAGCCTTTTACTAGGTCGAAGTAGGACCTATGGTATGTTGGAAATGGTCTCGTCATTTTTTTGTATGATAATTTTTCCCAATAAAGGAAAAATCGTGAAAGTATACCTATTGTCTTACTACACTTTGGACCTTAATTTTTGAGGTGTTGTACCTTTCATTGGAAAAATGGTTACTCCATATTAAGTTATTGGGGTAGGTTTCCTTAAGGATTCGTCACTCATGGGAATTTTTGCACTCCCTCCACAAAAATTTTCTCATAATATTTCACACCTTAATATGATTACATCAAGCACAATGCAATCCTCTAATCCTTGGATTGTGCCTTCAGAGTCTGAGTTGACCTCATATGGTAGTGAGATTCCTTTGAGCCCATTTGAATCACCTTATGAGGAAGTTAAATCATTTTTGTTAGGTCCCTATATTACTAGTGTACTCCCTTATTCTTGTTAGTGTAGCCCCCTTATTGTTATTGTTATACCCCTGTAACCCGAATATTTTTATTATTGTGCCCTTACATTATTATTGTTAGGTAGGTTAGTATTATATTGTGACCCCATGGACTCCTATATATAGAAGGAGCTTTTGGTCATTTGTATCATCCAAGAATTTACCATTTATTTAATATAAAGGAGGTTTCCCCCTCGAAGTGGCTTATTTCTAAGGTGTTGATCTCTCTTTTCTTCTATTTTTGGAACTGGTTTCATAACATTTGGTATCATAGATTTGGATTCTAGGGTTTTGTTTAGTCAATTTCATGTCTTAAATTTCTTGCATTAATTATCAACCGAGGTTTGTAAACTAATTAAGTGTGATGCACTGTATGTGCTTAGTTAACCTACTTCTTACTTTGTTGTTAGTATTTTATGTTGTTTTTGGGGGGTTTCTATTCTTTGATGTCTAAGAATGTTCAATCTAAAACTATAATAAGATTTTAAATGGATCTAATGAATTTTAAAAAGGAAGAAAAGGAAGTGTTCCTAAGTTAATCTAATTTTCATAAAAATAAACCAAAAATTGTTGGCTAGTTAGAACTTAAATTGGAAAATAGAGTATCTATCTTATCTTATCATTAGTCCTTTTCCATCGATCTAATTATAAAAACTAAGATTGAAATTGCAGTTCTTGTCTTAAGTAAAAGCAGAAAATGAAAACAACTAATGTACTTCTGGTTACTCCAACATTCAATTATGAAGTATGACCTTCTTGAGATGATGTGTAACCAATTGTTTGTAATTTAACTTCTAATGTCCTAGAATAGTAAGAAAAGGATGCAAAGGAAAACATCTAATGTATATTTAGCTACTCCAACACTCAATAATAAAGTGTGATCTTCTTGATATTGTGTTAAGTAACCAATTATACCTAATGATCTAGAAAACCAAGTGAAGTATGCAGAAGGTAACTCAGTAATTACATTCATTAAACATTCAATCATTCAGTCTTGAAATATGATTAAATCAATCTCCTTGCAATGACCTTTAGGAATATTAGTGATGCAACTAAGTGAGGATCTGAAAGAAAAATGTGAAAGCATGTAAAACTTACTATAAACAACTAATGTATATTTGAATTTCTCCAACATTCAATTTTGAAGTATTACCCTCTTGAGGTGTTGTGTAAGAATTCAATTATGCCTTAGTTTCTAAGTTCCTAGAAAAAAAATAACAATGTGCTGAGTAAATTCAATCATTGTATGGATTAGACATTCCATTTAGTTTAGGATCATCATCTTGAAATGGCTTTTGAAAACATCCATTGACACAGCTAATTGACAATTTCTGTTTGAAGAAAATGAATGACAAAACAGTAAGAGAACTAGGCAACTGTGTATTCTTCTTACTTCAATCTTAATTCGATTTGAAAACAGAGTTATCTATCTTCACGAAATATTTTAGAATAACAAGGTTGCATGATTTTGATTTAAATTTATGCTAAAAATTTGGAATGAAACATTAACCTAACTAGAAAACAGATTTGCTAAAACAAAGTAATGGAAATTGAACTAAAAACAACAAATGAAAAACCTCCTCCAGTGTTGGGGCCCTCTGCAACTAATTTGGCTAAACTACTAGCTGGTTAAGGATGCACTTAAACAATCATTGGCATCACTAACTTTGTATTATGATATAATGAAGTCTTAATACAAAGTATCAACAAAAAGCTTAAACTTAACACTTAATTTATGAACTCTCTTCTCGATTCTATGCAACCGATATTTAAAGGAAAATAACATAACTGTTTATGAGATAAACTTACTACAAGTGGCTAATTTGAATTAGAATTGCAATAGGACTGTTTGACTCTTGATTTTCTACGATAGAGCAAATCAAGAGTCTTGTTGCTTTCGGATAACATACTTTGACCACACCTTTGACCATGATCTTAGTCCTGCTTTTCTGTCGATCTTGACAAAGTGAATAAGACAAAATCCATGTGGAGATGATTCTAAAAACACCCATCTGGCCCAATTCTTCATTTGGCACCTAGAACCTACCAAACCATGAGAGTAGCTACGGAATCCACGGTTAGCTGCAGAATAGGCTACGTTATGTAGCTAAATTTCAAATAGCAAGAACATGAAAATATAATATGGCAATCATTTTAATGCATTCGTTAAGACAAAACCTAGCATTTATCATTGATTGGGGTCTGTGATCTTATGAGAAAGTGAGGAAAAAAAGGTGTGAAAAGTTGTCAGAGGGTAATTCTGAGGTTCAACATACACCCACTACAAAATCATTGCATGTCCTCATGCAATTTTCCAAAAATGTGAGTTCCTCTTTCTTACTAAATTTGCTCAAACACTTCTGCTAGAACATCTAATTACCTTCTTTTGTTCTTGTTTGAAGTGACTGACATCCTGGGCCTTCTCATAAGAAGCTTATACTTGAGGTTAATGACTAGTCTGTGTAGTAACTGATTCTTTCTTTTCAATTTTCTATTTTTATTATACCACAATCCTAGATGCAGAATGGTATTGTCATGAATTACCTTGTCCAACTTGTTTTGCTGCTTCAAGGTCTCATTCTCATGTTTGATATGTCTGTTCAATATCTCTAGTTCATAAATATCATGTTTGAGAGCATCAACTAGAGGTTCTTGTGGATTGATATAAGGTTTTGGGTTCATTGATGCATTTCTCTTCTACAATGATTTTACATAATCATATATTTCTTGTTGTACTGGGTCTATGCTTGGAGATCTGCTATTGGGGCTACCTTCAAAATTATGAATAGGATAATTTTGAGGACTGTGTGCAGGAGGAATGTTAATAGGAGATGGTATTGGGGTTTCCTCATCTAAATTTATAACCTTTGTCCCTTTTGATAATGTTTTCTTCATAGAACCTTAGAGTCTAGAGCTCCTTCTCGGTTGTGGAGGACTTACATTCTCCTCATTTGTAACCTTACTCTTTTTTCTTATCTTACCTCTTGTCTTGATTTGCTTTCTTATTTCTGTCAGTTCTTTAGAGATTAACTTTTAATCATTCTTCTATAATGAAGATTCAATTCTATTTTCAACATTTATATGATTCTTCTTTCTTCTGCTTCTTCTGACATTATCTTCCTTAGGTGACTCTGGTGCTTCTTTAAAATGGTTTCTAATAAGGAAATCCTCCCAGGTATCTCCTATGCTTTTTAAATGAAACTCAATCAATATCTTTTCCAATCCATGATGATGCATGGTGGTATCTATGAGCTTTATTCTCTTTTGCACATTTGAGGCCATCCTTTATAAACTATTTAGCAGAAATAAAGGAAGATTGATTTCACCATTTTCTAAGAAATTCATCAGTAAATAGATATGGTAGACATACATGCAACCAAACCTTCCTTCACGAGTGATAAATTTATGTAAAACCAAGAGCATGTTCCTCCATTTACTTTTAAGAGTTGAACTCGGGATACATTTTCTAAAAACAGAGACATCCATACCTAGGTTTTTGAGTATTAATTTCCATGATTCACTGTGGAACTCCTTTTTTTTAAACCATATTTCACCATGCCTTGGAAGTTCTGTAGCCTCAGCCATGAATGACTCAGTCACTGCAAACTTGATATCTCAAATTTCTACTTCTGTGCCATCAAAAGACTTAGCGAAGGATTTTGTAATCTCCTTGTGAAAACCATTGAATTTCTCTATGAACTTAAGCCATCCAGATTTCTGTAAAAATTATTTGATCAGTGGGTATCCTTCCATGTACTTTTCTCCCATCGGTTCTGATCTGACAATTAGCCCCATGCCTTCTACTATGTAGAGTTATCAATCTTCAGAATTACCCTTATGTTTTATGAAATGAATTGCTTGCGGATCTGATGAAAGGTATTGAGGTTTTGTAGGAATAAATAGATGGTAGGGATTTTGGAGAAACGTAGACAAGTATGTCACGTCATAATTCATGACCGTTAATCATCAACGAGGGAGTTAACTATGGATCATTATGCAACATAATGCAGAGGATGTGGCTGATATGTAGTATGATGGAGATTGTGATCAAATAAAATGATGATTTGTCAAGGAAACATATGAATATCCATATTATACATTCTTTATGTTTTAACCTTTCTATTTAAAATAAAAAATTCACTTTACCTTTTAGAACTTAACCTTTCCTTTTTTCTTTTTTCTTTGGTGTTCATCCTTAGGTACCCTTTTAGCATGTTGGTATTCAAAACATAATCCTTAAATTCCTTGCAATCATCATTTGTTTGTAGGTTGTACAATTGTTGAATAGTATGTGGCTATAGAATCAAATTAGCTACAGAATGAAATCAGTTGCAGAACGTGATCAGCTGCAGAATGAAGTCAACTGTGGAATGTAGTCAACTGTAGAATGTGCTACGCTCCAGAATGCACTATGTAAAAATAAATGAAGTATGTCTATGGAACATGAATGTGAGATGAAATGGAAATGGAATATGACTGTGAAATGAAATGAAAGACCAGTGAGATGGAATGAAACTGTAAAATGAAATGAAAGTGGAGTGTGATGAAATGAAATTGTAAAATGAAATGAATTTGCAGATTATGAACTGCATATATGGAATACGAATGTAGTTTTGTGTCACTACTTATTGAAAAAAATAAATGGAAAATATAGGATGTCAAAAATCTCTCATTTTCACCCTATATTTTATGTATAAGTATGCCAATCATTGGTTTTCATACTTATACACTTTATTATTTATTTTTATTTATTTTTTGTATATATTTTATATATTTTTTTTTATATTTTTTTTATTTATAGGAAAAATAATAGCTAAGTTAGTGAAGAAGAAGTATTTTTCTTCACCAACTTCATATCAGTATTATCTTGGAAAATCTTGATAAAATCCTCTCTTGAAATTGGCTTATGATATATCTTCAACCAATGACCATTCACAAGAAGAGGTACCTTTTCTTCATATATCATCCTTACCTTCACTGCTCCATTATCAAAGACTTTTTCAATATCATATGGCCCAAGCCAATGAGTCTGAAAATTTCCTTGAAAATCTTTGAATTTTGAATCCAACAAAAGTGCCCAATCCCCTGCTTGAAACTTCTTCTCCTTGATATAATTATCAACCCATTTAGCCCTTTGTTGTTGGACTATACTGGTTCTTTGAACTACATCTTTCCTAATTTCATCTAGCTTATTGAGTTTCTCCAATCTAAGTTGTTGTGCTTCCCAATTGGACTGCCACCTTGAAGGTTTGAATCTCAAACTCTATAGGGAACATGACTTTTTTTCCATAAACAAGTTCATAGGGAGTATCTCTTGTTGTGTTTCTCTATGTAGTTTTGTGGGACCAGAAGGCTTCAGGAAGCCTTTCTGCCCAATATCTTCTGTGTAGATGTACAGTCTTAGTGAGAATTCCTTCAATCAATTTATTGGTAGATTCAACTTGACCATTTTCTTATGGATGATAAGGAGTAGACTTTCTGTGCTTTCTCTTGTAATCTCCCACGAGCCTTTTCAACACCTTAGATGTAAAATGAGACCCCTGATCTATCACATTTTCTCTTGGAATACCAAAACGAGTTAAGATATCCTCAAAAATAAAATTAACTACATATCTCTCATTAGCAAAAGGTAATGCTTTAGCCTCTACCCATTTAGTGACATAATTAGTGCATACCAACATATACTTCTTTTGTTTAGATGGAGGATTGATAATTCCAACAAAATCCAAGGCCCATTTTTCAAAAGGTTCTATGAGTACCTGAGGTTGTAATGGCATTTCATTTGATGGAGCAGGTTTCACTACCCTTTGGCAGCTTCCACACCTTTTGATATATTCTTTGGCATCTCTGAAGATGGATGTCCAAGAATATCCTAAATGAAGGATTTTATAAGTTGTCCTCATGTCAAGAAAGGGTCCACCACAAGGTTCATCATGACATGCCTTAATAATTTCAGGCATTTCATCTTCTCGAACACATCTTTTGATAATGAAATCTGGACCTGTCTTATACAATTCATTAGTAACCCACGAGTATCTTGCACTTACTTGAATGATTTTTCTTTTCTCTCTAGAAGGAAAATGTGAAGGTAATTTTCTTGTAACTAAGTAATTGGCAATATCTGCAAACCAAGGAGTCTGAGTAGTTATTGCAAAAATATATTGATCAGGGAATTTATCTTCAACTGGAGTGTCATCTTTGATATTTTGAATTATGGATAAGAAATCAGCAACTTTTTTTTGTTTTCCAGGTCGGTCTAGAATAGTAATGTTGAATTCTTGCAGGAGTAATAAGCATCTTGTAAATCTTCCATTAGTGATACATTTATTCATTAAGTATCTAATTGTAGAGTGATCTGTATGAACAAAGGTTTCATAGCCTGTTATATAATGTCTAAATTTGTTGATAGCATGAACAACAACTAAGAATTCATTTTTAGTTACAGTGTAATTTAACTCTGTGGGAGTCAAATTCTTGCTTCTGTAATAGATGGCATAGGGGACCAAGTATTTTTGTCCTAATACAACTCCTAGAGCTGTATCTGAAGCATTTATTGAAATGTGAAAAGGTAGTTTCCAATTTGGACCTCTTAGGATGAGTGCTTCAGAAATTTGCGCTTTTAAAGTCTCGAATGCTAACTAGCAATCAGGATTCCAACTAAATTCGCAATCTTTGCTGAGTATTTTGAAGAGTGGGGATGCTATTTTGGTGAAATTTTCTATAAATATTCTACAATATCCTGTGAATCCTAGAAAACTTCTAACATCCTTTTGACAAATTCGAATTGATAGTTCGGAGATTACTTCAACTTGAGATTTATCAACTTTAATTCCATCTCCTGAAATGTGATGTCCTAAAACAATCCCTTCTGTAAACATCATGAAACATTTTTCATGGCTTAGTCGAAGGTTTGCTTCCTTACATCTTTTAAGAACCTTTTCCAAATTTTATAGAGCTTCTTCAAATGTATTACCATAGACTGTAAGGTTATCCATATACACCTCTACACCATCATCTATTAGATTAGAAAAATTTCCTAGTACTTCCCTTTGGAATGTTGCAAGTGCATTGCACAATCGAAAAGAAAGTACTCGGTAGGCATAAGTCCCCCATGGACAGGTGAATTTGGTCTTATCTTGATCCTCGGGTGCTACCGGAATTTGATTGTAACCACTAAAACCATCCATGAATGAGAAATATTTATTACCTGCTAATGTATCCAACGCTTGATCTATAAAGGGTAAAGGAAAATGGTTTTTTAGGGTAGATTTATTCAATTCTCCATAATCAATGCATACCCTCCATTTACCATTTTTTTTGGGCACAATCACTAAAGGGGAAACCCACTGACTGTTTGAAATTGGGTAAATGAAGTTTACATTTAGCAACTTTTGCAACTCCTCTTTCATAATTTTCCTAAGATTTGGATTCATCCTTCTTTGAGGTTGTTTTATAGGTTTAAAATTTTACTCAATGTAGATGTGATGTATACAAGTTTTAGGACTAATTCCTTTCATGTCAGTGTATTCCCATGCATATTCAGAAGAATGTTTTTGTAATGTTTTGATTAGCTTTTCCTTTTGTAATTTTTCCAATTTATTGTTTATCTTCAAGGTTTTTCTTCGAAAGACTTCAACTGTAGAGCTACCAAATTATTCCATAGAATAAAGAGACATCTGCCTAGATGAAAAATATTTAATATTGGATTTTTCTTGAAATTGATCATGTTTATATTCTAGGGATGATTCAAAATTTTCTATTGAATTTAAGATATGACTATCTTCATTAATGGTTGAAATAGTAAAGAGAGGTTGTATATCATTTTCATCATCAATCCATTATTTGTCAACTATCTCTATGATTGTTCTTGCTGGAGTATGTGGAGTGAATTTCTTAGTTGAGTTACCATCAGAAATATACATGTCACCAGATCTATAGTTGATGAAAGCATCAATTGTAGCCAACCAAGGTCTTCCTAATATAAGTGGATGTCCTCCTAGATTGTTCTTAGGGGTTAAGAACATAAAATCAATAAGGTATTCCCAAGAATCCAAGGACACTGAAATATCTTCTAACACACCATTAGGCTTGATTATAGATCTATCTTCTAATTGTAGTAATGTAGGTGTATAAATAAGATTAGGAAGCTTGAGTTGTTCCATGGTTTGTTTGCTCATGATGTTTATTGTTGCTCCTAAATTAATCAATGTATTTTGAATTTCAACTTCATTGATGTGCGTTTTTACAACTAGACTTCCTGGATATAAATATTTTTTTATGGCAATTTTACCCTCATTATGTCTGCTATTTTTCCTACAAGTTGAATTCTTTTTATTTCTTTTGTTTTTCTTCCCAGATTCTTCATACTCAACTCCTTTATTGTTTTACCTAGAACCAGAATTTCCTTGATGGCTTGTAACAAATGGATTTTGATACAAACATTTCTCAATTCATCTAGAAAATCATAATTAGGTAACATAATATTCTTTTCTACCCCTCTATCAAATTGTAATATTTTAGGAAAAGGAGGTGAAGTAGATAATAATGGTTGGTTTATGATAGGAGTTAAGTTTATTGGTTCTTTTTGTTTTTCATTTTCATAATTTTGGTTTTGAAGAGATGTTCCTTCTTCAAAAATTTTATTGGGCTGTAGAGAATCTTCCTCATAATTGTCTTGTTCTTGAATGACTATAGAAGGCTTTTTCTTTTCTAATATCCTACCAGATCTAGGTTGGGCATCATTAAGATTTAGAGGAGTAATCATGTAGGTTGGAAATTGTTTTCCTTCTACCACATAGGTATTCTAAGGATTTTTATTGTTGGGGTTTGGTAATGGTTGGGCAGGTAGTTGAATTGGTCTCTGAGGGGATGGTCGTAAGAGTTGTCAATTTTGGTTTTGGTTTTGGAGTTGGGGTTTTTTATTTTGTTGAGGAATTTGTTGGGGAGGATAGTTTGGATATGATGGAGGATATTAATATTATTGAGAGAATCTTCCATAGTTATTTTTCATTCCTTGAGCCCAAGGTTGAGATTGAGATTGAGACCAAGGTTGTTTCAAAGAATTCCAGTTTGGTGGGGGCTGAGTATACATTTGGTTATTAAAACTTTACGTTTGTGGCCCCTACCATGGTCTTCTAGAGACAAAGCAAAGATATTTTGTTGGATTTGGAGTTGTTTCTTCTTGAAAAACAGCCTTAAGACCAGGAATTTAAGGAAAACTCTTAGTCTCATGAATTTCTGAACAAATCATACATGTCTCTATGAATTTTGCATCAAGAGGACATTATCTTAAAGCATGCTTCTTTCTGCATTTGGGACAGAAAATAGCTAAAGCATCAGTCTCGACTTTCTGCTTGTTTTGTATTTTAAGGGTGTCTATTTGTTCACTAAGAATTCTTAAAATGTTTTTTTTTTTAACTCATCAAGCATGTTTCCAATTTCTTCCCTACTCACTGTTCCAGTTACAGATCTATTTACCCTAGCAAGAGAAGGATCTCTTCGACCTTTCCCAGTTTTTGATTTTCCTCTTGAGAGATGAATGCATAATTCCCCAATGTCAGGTAATGGGAGTTGAGACATTTCCCCCTTCCCCATCATGTTAAGGATTTATATCGACTCATCTCTAATGGCTTTCAATAAAAGAGATTTTAAATTATCTTGATCTAAATTATCCATTTTTTCTCTTTTTATGTTATAGTTGAATCTTTCAATTAAATCCTCCAAATTCTCATCGTCTCTTTGCATCATTTTAAACACTTCATCCTTGTGATTGATAGGTATGCAATAATCCAAATACCTTTCTAAAAATGCTCTCTTAATATCATTTCATGTTCTAATAGACCGAGTGATTAAACTCATGAACCACTTTAGAGCTGCTCCTTTCAATGTTGAAGGAAACAGTTTGATTTTTTTAGAGTCTTGTAAATAATCGTAAGTTCTACACAAGATTTCAAATTAAAAAAAAAATGTTTCATGGTCTTCACTTTTCAATCCATGAAAGTTTGGGAGGACAGAAGGTGGGATATTTTTCATTGTGGCATTTGTATCTTCATCAATTATAGGGAATCCAAAAGAACTCTCAATTTCCCTATTTCTTCTACCTCCTTCTACATTTCCTCTACCTTTATCTCCTCCTCTACCTCTAACTCTATCTCCTTCTCCAAATATTACATTTTATCCAATTAGAATTTATCCTTCTCCTTCCCCTTCTTCTCCTCTTCCTTCCACTATAGATTCTTCAAATCTGATATAAGAGTCAACTTGTAAGGTTAACTACTCTTCCTCTGGCTCTTCTATCAATGGTATGTTGAAGAAAGATTCTTCCTCTTCCTCTCCACTAGGAATTTCTAACTCTTCAGCTAAAATGTGTTCTCCTGTAGAGGTGAAAAAGGTTATTCCTTTCGTTGGAGATCTAGGATCTTCTTTTTCTAAGACTACCTCGGTGGATGAAGTAGGAGATCCTCCTAGTTGGATTTATGACCTTAGAACTTCAAGAAGTATATGGCTAGTAAAATATGGAATATGAGTTTGAGATGGAGGTGTATCACTTCTTAGTCTTGGTGGAGTGAGTGATCTTGTAGGGATTAAACTCCTGCCTCTAGCTATGAATCTGCCCCTACAGTCTCTTTCTCTACGCATATCATTTTTTAGATGTAAGAAATGAGGTTACCTAATTACACTTCCCTGGCAATGACGCAAAAAATTTTAGTCAATTTAATGTTTTAAATTGCTTGAATTAATTATCAACCAAGGTTTCTAAACTGGTGAAGTATGATGCATTGTATGTGCTTAGTTAGCCTACTTCTTACTTTTTTTTTTTGTATTTTATGTTTTTTTGGGGGGGTTTCCATTCTTTGAAGTCTAAGAATTTTCAATCTAAAACTATAAAAATATTTTAAATGAATCTAATGAATGTTAAGAAGGAAGAAAAGGAAGTATTCATAAGTTAATCTAATTTTCATAAAAATAAACCAAAAATAGTTGGCTAGTTAAAACCTAATTTGGAAAATAGATTATCTACCTTATCTTATCATTAGTCCTATTCCTTCGATCTAATTCTAAAATCTAAGATTGAAATTGCAGTGCTTGTCTTAAGTAAAAGTAGAAAATGAAAACAACTAATGTACTTCCGGTTACTCCAGCATTCAATTATGAAGTATGACCTTCTTGAGATGATGTGTAAGAAATTTTCTTTACTTTAACTTCTAATTTCCTAGAAAAGTAAGAAAAGGATGCAAAGGAAAACATCTTATGTATATTTAACTACTCCAACTCAATTATAAAGTGTGATCTTCTTGAGATGGTGTATGTATGTGCTTAGTTAGCCTACTTCTTACTTTTTTTTGTATTTAATGTTTTTTTGGGGGGGTTTCCATTCTTTCATGTCTAAGAATGTTCAATCTAAAACTATAAAAATATTTTAAATGAATCTAATGAATGTTAATAAGGAAGAAAAGGAAGTATTCATAAGTTAATCTAATTTTCATAAAAATAAACCAAAAACAGTTGGCTAGTTAAAACCTAATTTGGAAAATAGAGTATCTACCTTATCTTATCATTAGTCCTATTCCTTCGATCTAATTCTAAAAACTAAGATTGAAATTGCAGTGCTTGTATTAAGTAAAATTAGAAAATGAAAACAACTAATGTACTTCCGGTTACTCCAGCATTCAATTATGAAGTATGACCTTCTTGAGATGGTGTAAGAAATTGTCTTTACTTTAACTTCTAATTTCCTAGAAAAGTAAGAAAAGGATGCAAAGGAAAACATCTTATGTATATTTAAATACTCCAACTCAATTATAAAGTGTGATCTTCTTGAGATGGTGTTAAGTAACCAATTATAAATAATTTTCTAGAAAACCAATTAAAGTATGCAGAAGGTAACTCAGTAATTACATTCATTAAACATTCAATCATTCAGTCTTGAAATTTGATTTAATCAATCTCCTTGGAATTAAATTTAGGAATATTAGGGATGCAACTAAGTGAGGATTTGAAAGAAAAATGTGAAAGCATGTAAAACTCACTATAAACAACTAATGTATATTTGACTTTCTCCAACATTTAATTGTGAAGTATTACCCTCTTGAGGTGTTATGTAAGAAGTCAATTATGCCTTAGTTTCTAAGTTCCTAGAAACAAAATAATGATGTGCAGAGTAAATTCAATCACAATATGAAATAGACAATCAACCATTTAGTTTAGGATCATAATCTTGAAATGGATTTTGAAAACATCCATCGACACAGTCAATTGACAATTTATGTTCTAAGAAAATGAATGACAAAACAATAAGAGAACTAGGCAACTGCATATTCTTATTACTTCAATCTTAATTTGATTTGAAAACAGAGTTATTTATCTTCACAAAGTATTTTAGAAGAGAAAGGTTGCACAATTGTGATTTAATGTTATGCTAAAAAACCAGAATGAAACATTAACCTAATTAGAAAACAGATTTTCTAAAAACAGAGTAATGGAAATTGAACTAAAAACAACAAATGAAAAACCTCCTCTAGTGCAAGGGCACTCTGCAATTGATTTGGCTGAACTGCTAGCTAGTTAAGGATACACTTAAACAATAATTTTCAACATGAAATTTGTATTATGATAGAATGAAGTATTAATACAGAGTATCAGCAAAAAGCTTAAGCTTAAGACTTAATTTCTGAACGGTCTTCTCGGTTCTGTGCAACCGGTATTTAACAAAAATAACATAATTGTTTACGATATAAACTTGCTACAGGTGGCTAATTCGAATTAGAATTGAAATAGGATTGTTTGACTCTTGATTTTCTATGATAGAGAAAATCAAGAGTCCTGCTGCTTTCAGATAACGTACTTTGACCACACCTATGACCATGATCTTAGGCCTGCTTTTATGTCGATCTTGACCAACTGAATAGGAAAAAATCCATGTGGAGATGATTCTAAAAATTCCCATGTGGCCCAATTCTTCATTTGACACCTAGAACCTTCCAGACCATGAGAGTAGCTACGAAATCTACAGTTAGCTACATAATATTTTGTGTTCTGTAGCTAAATTGAAAAAAGCTATTCAAATAGAAAGAACATGAAAATATAATATGGAAATCATTTTAATTCATTCCTTAAAAAAAAACCTAGCATTTATCATTGATTAGGGTTTGTGATATTATGAGAAACTGAGGAAAAAAAGGTGAGAAAAACTGTCGAAGAGAGGGTAATTCTGAGGTTCAACAGGTTTCGCTGCTCCAAACATGACATCGTGGAATTTTCACTATAAATTTTGTTCTACAAAGGTTCAAAAGCTGAAATATTTATCACGTGAATTTGAAAGCCTGAGGAACCTCATGTAAAAATTTCACGTCTTGGTTCGTAATACATTCAGAGATATGATCTATGGAAGTTAGGGTTTTTTCAGGATCTCGAATTTCAATTCAAAGAGGTCTTCATGGGAAAATCGTCATAAACATCTCTCTGAGAATCGGATTTGAATTCTGTAAAAAGTGATCAGACGCACACAAACTTTAGTTTCTTTTGTATCAATTTCAGAGCCGAATGAGGAAGCAGTGACACATGGCACGCTATACAAGTTTTCTCTCTTGAACTAGTCCATAATTAGGTCATTGTGGGATATTGGGCATAACGTTTCCTTGAAGAATCAAAATCAGGTCAGACCTGTCGCATTCGAAAGAAAATTCAGAGGGATAATACAGGATCAAATTTTAGATATTGAAGATCCGAAATCACGGAGATAATTCAGTTTCAATATCAAGTTCCTCAAAAGCAAGAAAAAGGTGTGTATTTTTTTTTTGAATTACATAAGTCTTGTTTGAAGAATCAATTTGAATTGATTCCAAGGGAATATTGTAGAATAGATATCAGTATTGGGTTCTAAAATGCCTCCTAAAAATAATTCAACATCCATTAAGCTTTCAGAAGGCTCTACTATGACTCATGAAGAAAAATAAGTGCAACATGAGATTCAAAATTACAAGAGCAAGTGCATCAAATTTCACTCTCGCAAAGAGCAAAAAAAAATGAGATGGAAGTTTTGAAGAAAGGCGTGGAAGTTAATATGGATAGTTTGAAGAAAGGCATGGAAGCTAAGATGGATGGTTTGAAGAATGGAATGGAATCTAAGATGGATGTTATGGAAGTTGGCATGGAATCTAAGGTGGATGACATGGAAGAAAAAATTTAAAACATGAAGAATGATCTAAAAGCAGACATGGAAGGTTTGATAAATTTGGTACAAGAAATGTTTCCTAATGGCGAAAATATAGTAGAGGAAACTCATGATGAAAACAAAATAAATATTAATCATGATTTCACAAACTCTAAGTTTGATGGCAAGGATCCCATAACATGGATACTACATATGGAGCAATATTTTGATGTCAATAATGTGCAAAACACATAAAAGGTACGCATTGAAACTTTATATTTAGAAAAAAATACATTTGTATGGTATCGATGGCTTTCCTCAAGTAAACAAATTGTCACTTGGTCAATTTTTAAGAAGGAAATGATAGCACGTTATGAGGATACAAAGAGCAACACCTTCTTTAGCCAATTGATAAATCTCAAACAGAAGGGTTTAGTGGGGCAGCACATTGAGGACTTCCAAAAATTGAATATAAGGGTAATTGATATTCCATAGGAACACAGGATTGATCTCTTCATAGGCACTTTAAAGGATAACATCCAACATGAAGTTCGCGTTTTGGAACCTGATTCATTGGAGAAGGCATTCAGGTTGGCAAGAAAAGTTGAATGTAAAATTATGGCGACAAGGACGCCTACCACTCAATTCTATAAAGAAGGAAGTGTTGCTACGCCTAGATTTCCACAACCTACAAGGTTGACACCACAACAATTGGAAGAAAAAAAGAGCAAAAGGGCTTTGCTATAGTTGTGATAGCAAATACACTAAAGGTCATAAGTGTGCTGAGAAGAAATTATTTTACATAGATTGTGAAGAGGAAGAAGAAAATGAACAAGAAGAGGATATACACCAAGAACCAACCCAAAAAGAGGAAGAAATGAGTACGACCATATCGTGTAATGCATTGGCAGGAATTACCACTCCTCAAACTCTCAAGATAGAAGGAAATATCAAGAATAAAAAGGTAATAGTGTTGATTGATTCAGGTAGTACCCATAATTTTATTCATTGTAAGGTAGCCAAGGAATTGAATTGTTTCCTATACCCAGCACCAGAATGTCAAGTGATGGTTGCAAATGGAGGAACTATAAATTTCTCTGGAAAATTCCATAATATCAAGCTAACCATGGGGGGATATGTATTGAATAGTCCAATGCTTTCCATTCCAATGGGAGGTGTTGATGTTGTACTAGGAGTACAATGGTTACAATCTTTGGGGACCGTAGCTTTTAATTTTCAAGAAATTTTCTTGAAATTTTTTTCGGAAGGAAAGGAAATCAAGTTATGGGGTATCACAGGGAAGTTAGGATATATAATAAGCTCTAATGTCATGGAAAATATTCTGAAGAAATAACAACGAGGAGTAATTTCACAATTATTCTCACTAGAAGTTCCAACATCAAAATAATCTATTTCTTCAGATCTCCGAAAAGTCTTGGACAATCATTCCAAGGTGTTTGAATCTCCCAAAGGACCCCCACCTATTCATGATCATGATCATGCTATAAATTTTATTTCAAGAAGTTTTCCTCCAAACATTAGGTCTTATAGATATCCTTATGTCCAAAATAGGGAAATTGAACGTATGATTGCGTAAATGTTAGAGGCTGGTATAATTCAACCTAGTCAAACTTTTTTCTCTGCTCCAGTAGTATTGGTGCATAAGAAGGATGGATCACGACGCATGTTTCTGAATTATAGGGAGCTCAATAAGCTCACTATTAAATATAGATTTCCCATTCCTGTGATTGATGAATTATTTGATGAATTACATGGAGCAATTTATTTTACCAGGTTGGATCTTCGTTTAGGATATCATAAAATTACAATGAAGACTGAAGATATTTCGAAAATAAAATTTCTAACTCTTGAGGGTCATTATGAATTTTTGGTTATGCCTTTTGGCCTTACGAATGCACCTTATATATTTCAAGGGTTGATGAATTCCATTTTCAAACCCTTAGAAAATTTGTGCTAGTATTTTTTGATGATATACTAATCTACAACGTGTCTTGGAAGGATCATGTTCAACATGTTGATAGGGTGCTCAAACTAATGGAGGAGAAACAATTATATGCAAAAATATCCAATTTTTTCTTTGGAGTACAAGAGGTAGAATATTTGGGCCATATTGTATCTCACGAGGGTGTTAAGGTAGACCTTAAAAAATTTAACTCCATTAAGGAATGGAAAGTAACCACAACCATAAATAAGTTGCGAGGATTTCTCGGGTTAACAAGGTATTATTGCAATTTTGTTAAGAATTATGGGAGAATAGCAGCACCTCTAAAAACATTATTGAAGAAAGATGCATTTTCATCGACTCCTGAATCAACTAAGGCCTTTGAACATCTTAAAGAGGCAATGTGCCTAGCAAGGCATCAAAAAAACCTTTATTGTGGAATGTGATGCCTCAGGAAATGGAATTGGTGTTGTTTTAATGCAAGAAGGAAGACCCATTTCTTTGTAAATTCGTCCAATCAAAGGAAATTATTTACAAAAATCTATTTATGAGAAGGAAATTTTAGCAATACTACATGCACTAAATAAATTGTGACCTTACCTAATGTGAAGACACTTCAAGGTAAAAATTGGTCATGATAGTCTTAAACACTTTTTACAAAAAAGAATATCTTCAAAAGAGCAGCAAAAATGGGTCACAAAAATGTTGGGTTATGACTTTGAAATCATTTAAAAAAAAGGGAAGCTAAATGTTTTTGTAGATGTACTTCGAAGAAAGAATGAAGAGGTGGAAACATTACTTTGTGCTATTTCTATTATCCAACCAGATTGGATTACCGGAGGAAGGGATGAATGGAAGAAGGACGAAGAAGTGTGGACACTCATTCAAAAGTTGCAGCAAGATCCTAGTACACATGAAACATTTAGATGGAAAAATGATTCCTTATGGTACAAAGATCACTTATATCTTTGTAAGAAATCCCAACTAAAACAAAAGATTCTTTTGGAATTACACACTTTTCCTTTAGGAGGACACTCAATATTTTTAAAAACTTACCACAGGGTGAAGAAACAAGTTTTTTGGGATGGCCTTAAATCTGATATTCAAAAGTTTCTGGCGGAATATTTGGTTTTCCAGAAAAATAAATTTTAGGCAATTAAGAACTCGGGTCTTCTACAACCTTTATCCACTCCAAGTCAACGTTGGGAGGAGATTTCAATGTATTTTATCATAGGTTTACCTAATTTCAAAGAAAATACTGTCATCATGGTGGTAGTAGATAGGCTTACCAAGTATTCACACTTTTGTGCATTATCTCATCCATTTAAAGAAAGTAAAGTTGCTAGTACATTTATGGAAACAATTAAAAAGCTACATGGATTCCCAAATATTATTGTAAGCAACAGAGATTCCATTTTTATTGGAGATATTTGGACCGAATTATTTTCTTGTTTGGGTACTCAACTAGCTCATAGCTCATCTTATCATCCTCAATCCGATGGTCAAGCTGAGATAGTTAATAAATGTTTGGAAGGATATCTTAGTTGTTTTGTATCTGATAAACAAACACAATGGGTCAAGTGGTTACCTCTTGCTGAATGGTGGTATAACACTTCCTTCCATACTGCAGCAAAAATGACCCCATTTATCGAAATTTATGGATAGAATCCACAGTCAATCACACCATCTTTAAGAGAAAATTCTAAGGTTCAAATGGTGGAAGATCACATTGAGCGTCAATAAGAAGTTCTCCAACTCTTAAAGGATAACCTAAATTTGGCAAAAAATTGAATGAAACAATAGGCAGATCAACATCGCAACAAGAGAAGTTTTGATGTAGGAGACTATGTATTTTTACGGCTACAACCATACAAAAAAATGTTCCTCAAGCAAGCTAATAAGGATAATAAATTTTCGCCAAATTACTATGGTCCTTACAAGGTGTTGCAAAATATAGGTACTATAGCATACAAATTGGGGCTTCATGCTTCTTCGCTAGTGCATCTAGTTTTCTATGGTTCATGATTAAAGAAGGTTATAGGTGAAAAACTTCTAGTTCAAACAATACTTCCATAACTTGATGAGGAAGGAAAAATCATATTGGAACCTAAAGTAGTCAGAGAAACAAGAACTCGACAGCTACATAATATATCAATTTTAGAGTATCTCATCAAGTGGAAGAACTTACCAACTAAATATTCTACATAGGAGGATGAGAATTTTATACAGAACCACCCAGAGCTACTCAAGTGTTGAGGACAATACTTTTTTGAAGGAGATGGGGATGTTAGGTCCCTATATTACTAGTGTATTCCCTTATTGTTGTTAGTGTAGCCCCCTTATCTTTATTGTTGTACCCCTACAACCCCAATATTTTTGTTATTGTTCCCTTACAATATTATTGTTAGGTCAGCTAGGATTATATTGTGACCCCATGGAATCCTATATATAGAAGGTGGTTTTGGTAATTTTTATCATCCAAGAATTGTTCATTTATGTAATGTAAATGAGGTTCCCCCCTCGAAGTGTCTTATTTATAAGGCATTGATCTCTCTTTTATTCTATTTTTGGAGCTGGTTTCATAACAATTTTCCAACCAACCATCATCCAAAATTGATTGAGTGAATGCGATCATTGATGATTATTCTCATTTGTCGCAGTTAGTACAAATATCATTTTCTGATCCCTTAGATAATGAGTTTCCATCTGACAAAAGTATCATGGAAATAATGACTTTGGACGAATTTTCATGGGACGATTATCATCATCGTTCATCATTTCTACCTAGCCTTGATAAAATCGAGAATTATTTTTCATTTATGTTTTCATATAAGATTGTGGATAGTTGTTAATGTCCTATGTCAATCATTTATTATGAATTTGAAAAGAATCTAGGAAACATATCTACAACTATACTGATCAATTGTAATGTTCTTAAATTAGCTAAGCTAATTGCAACATTAGAATTTTGTTTTATTTTCCATGTTTATGAATAATAGACTAATGGAGGACATGTAACACTCCTTAGATCTAAAAATAAATACATGCTCAATGTGAACAGGATTAAATATGAGCTGGTTGCATAAAAAACCGCTTGTGTGTGAACAGGGTTGAGCTATTTGACTGGGCCAACAGGACCAAATCACAAGACAGTCCAGCTGCATTGAAACTCCTAAGTGATCTGCACAGTTCTAGAAGGAGCTTATAAATGTGAAAGAGGCTAATTCAAGTGAAGTGGTTTAGGGTTTTGCACCTCCTCATTTTATAAAAAGGAGGGAGAGGACTCAAGGGAGGGTTGTTGATGATATTTTGAATTTGAGGTTGCTTGGGAAACTCGAGTTTTCTTGGCTGTTTAGCCAAAGGGAAGAGGGTTTCCTGTTTAGGAACCATCTCTCCTTCCATGGAGTAGCTATTTGGAGGAGGATGTTCAGCTTTGTCCACTATCTGGCATTTGGCCAAGCTTCTACTTCCAACTATAATGCAGGTCTTGTTAAGGGTTTGATTGCTTTTGTACGCTGCAGTAAGTGGAGTTTAGATCTTTTCAGATCTAGAGAATTTCAGTACTTCTTTTCAGTGCAGGAGGGTTCGAATCCATTGAAGGGCTGTATTGGAATATTGGAGCCTCATTTCAGATCTTGGCATCAGGCCAATATGTTTTTCATGTTATACTACGCAGTTCCCTCCCCATATCTGCATTATTACTAGAGGAGTAGTGTTGCAGGGTTTTTGGCATCATTTTGGAGCTAGATCTCTGATGTCAAGGAATCCTCCTTGCATCAAGGGTGATACATGGATTAGCCAAAAAATCCATGTCTGTTTCAGATCTGAAACACTAACAGAATTTTTTTCTTCAGAATTTCTGAATCGTGCTACAGAAAAATTCAGATATGCTCCAGCATTTTCCTGTATTGTTGAAATCCCCAAGGGGAATGAAATAAAGAGCCCTTTGGGCATTTTGATTTATTATATATCTATTTTTTCATGTATTTATCAGTTTCAGATCTGTAATATAATAAAAATAAGCTTCAGCCTCCTGTAACTAATGCTGAAGAGTTTCTGGTTCATTCTCTTGTCTTGTATCACCTCAATCTTGAGGGATTTTCCATGTAAAACTGTTGTTTAACCTTTATTAATTCCTATTCCATGTTATTAAACTAATTTTATGGTTTTCCATAATATTTTACATCTTACACCTTCATAAAATACGCTCCCATTGCTTCAGTAAATTTCTGCATCTTCCAAGTCATTGGAAATCAGGGTTTTTCTTCACTAGTCGGGAAGGAGGAACTTTTTAACTTATCAAAACGCATTTTGTTTGCTGAAATTCGACATGTAGATCCATATTGACCTAATATAACATATCCCAAAGCCATGACCCTTATTTTTACGCAGATTTCTTATTATACTAATTTTAGAGCCAAAATCCTCACTTTTCCCCACCTTTTTTCCCACAAAAGCTGAGTTAAGGTTGTTGCAGCACTTGGAATTGGTTTCTGAGTGTTTTTAAACACTTTTTCTGATAGTGTAAGCACACATTCCTGAAAAAAATCATTTTTCAGGCATGATTTTCTGAGAAATCCATTTTGGGAACATTACAGTGGTATCAGAGCATGATCTTTGGCTCAGCCTGTGGCTTCAAGCCAAAGTTTTGAATACCTGAAGAAAAAATATTTCAAGCTCTATAGACAGAGTCTTCAGATGGCCAGGTAGCCTCTAGATCTCATCCCTTTCTCAAAGGTGACATATCCAGTAAATGCCCTTGCAGTCAACTCTGGAATAGAATCTTCATACTCCTGAAGAGGGAAATTTACAGCAGTATTAGAAATAAGAAGAGGCAAATATCATAATCTAAAGGATATGAGTTTTACCTCATCATATTTCAGATCCAGGAAGAGCCTCTTCAAAGAGGTTAGACAGAAGAAATAAGGAGGAAGAAAATGAAACTCCTAGAGGGTTTCAAGAAGCGGAAAGTTGCAGTGAGACCTGCAGAAGGTTTCAAGAAGGAGAGGAAGATCCATGCACTTCCTATCCTCACAAAGAAGGAGATCTATGCAGAGAAAAATCAGAGCATAGCTCCACCACTTGGAAGAATGACAGAAGAGGAGATCTTCTTGCTCCTTTTCTAGGCCCTCAAGGGTATTGAGGAAGATCTCAAGGAGCTTGAGAAGGCGGAGACTTGTACCAGCGCTGGCACAACCTTGGAAGAGCAGCCTTCATGCTCAGTAATGAAGGAAGACTATATAGTTGTAGAAGAAGCTCTTTCTTCTACATCTCACACGAGGTATGATTAAAGATTCATCTATTGTCATTTCAACACATTGTATGAAGAGGTCTACATATTTGCATGCTGCTGATTTAGAGGAACAAGTTGCACTGCGCTATGCCAAAGCAGTGAGGAAGAAGAGAGGAACCATTCCTCATTAGAGCATTCACATGGAAGCTTCATTCATGAAGCAATAAAGGATGGAATTATGGATGGTAGACATCTTGGAGTGAGAAACCCTTTCTCCCTTTCAAATGACTCTTTCTCAATCAGCACACCCTTGCTCAAAGAGAAACTTCTACTTGCAACAAATCCAAGGACCTTTGGTTTTGGAAGGCCATGCATGAGGCGGAGACCTGATGAGAAGAGTTCATTGGAGATGCACTTCAGCACATCATGGAGTGAAAATTTCTTCAACATTTTTAGGAGGATCTTCCCATCTCACAAGAGCAGATAGTAGATGGGGGACATCTTTGGATGGATAATATCTTTCATGACTATGTTGGACATTTTTTGAGCCATGCACATCATGATGGGAGGTTTTTGCCTACCACCTATTTGGATCCTCATAGGGTCAAATTGATCCTCGGGAAGATTGCATTTCAAGATCCCATGAAATGCAGAAATCTGATTTGGGATGATGGTAGCCCTTATGGGAGGAGTACCAAGATGGATGATGGAAGGAAACATCCACATTTGGCTAAGTGGATGTGGGTGGAGAGCAAGAAGCTGGAGAGCTACTTGCAGATCTATGATACAGGAAGCAAGATATTTTGTTGCATGGGAAGTTCTTGAGAGAGAAAGGGAAAATTTGCTCTCACAGTTTTCATGATGTTGCAGGAGTAGAAGATGGCACTATCATAGTGCAAAGGGGTTACTCCTTGACCTTAGATGTTAAAGAAGGAATTTCTTCATGGGAAGGACTTCTCATATGTAGTAGCATTATGGAAGATGCCTTTGACATTCTGCATGTCAAATATTGGAGATATGTGTTGATGGGAGCCTATTTTCATAGGCCAACAACGTTGTCACTTTGGAGCTGGGATTTATTGATGGAGTATTCCCAGAATCACTTCTCATTCAATGCACTTGGTGAGCAAAGAGGAGGTGAGGAAGATGATGTATTCTTCTTCTCTTGGGCTTCCAAGCATGGAGAAGAGGATTTGCATGCAGAGCTTGGTTCATTTATCTTCATTGAAGTGTGCCAAACTAGACTTGAGGGTTCACTCATGAATCCATGTATCTTCTTGCCTCCAGCATATGGTGAGAGTTGTTGCTTGCATTCTCTTATCGTCTCTTGGCAGTGCATTACTCCACAAGAGGGCAAGCTACTTATTGAGCTCCATGAACTTCATTGGGCCCAATTGCATGATGGAGACAGCCATCTATTATGTGGCCTTGGGAAAATATGTTTTCCTTACATATGAGTTCACTTTATTTATATGATTAACCATGTCACAGGAAGCATTTTTCCATACAATTTTCTGAAGCAGCAGTTTGAAAAAATGCGCTATGAAGACTTGGAAGACTGTTGGTACTCTCTTGCATTGCATAGAACCCTCAGTATCTCCTCATTATGGTGATTATCATGTTTTCAGTGCTGATGTTGTTTCTATCTTGATGGGAGACATGATGTTGAGTAAGGCACATGGTTGAGTGTGCCCTTTTTGGGAAGGAGATTCCCACATTTTCTGCAGCACGTGTTCTAATGGGAGCATGGGAGAAATTGTGGCCATTGTAGCCAAACACTTGTTTATTTTGAAGGTGAGCCATGTTTTTGATGGAGTACCTCATGGTGATACTCTTCTATCCATCACATATGAGACATTTTGGGCTGATTGGTTTTACAGCATTGGAGGGAGGATCTTTGGAGATCTAATCCTCATGATGCCACTTGAGGGCAATGTCCTTGCAGCCCAAGATCAGTTTGCACTCTACACATATCTTAAGTGGAGAGTAGAACAGCGTGGGGTAGGCTATCTTGTCTACCATGTGCAGAATTTTAGCCCACCTGCTTTGCAGGAGCTCAAGGTGGAGGAACATTTTCAGGAGTTGCCATGATTGGGAGGTGACTCATTTTGTGTGGATGATTTCTTGCGGATGGAGAACTCACATGGGGGATGTTATTTCCCAACACACTTCAGATTCCATGCCTCAAGGGAGCCTCTAGGAAGCACCTTATTTCCTACTTGAGTATTTGATTGTTTCATGTTGATAGCTATTCAGCTAACTTGCATGCTTGGGAGGGGAAATATGGATATTCATTGTTGACACAACATCTCATGAGTTGGAGGAGTTCATCATATGGGGATGCTACAGTAGGAGGAGGAGACATCCATCAGTTCAATCCTTGCAGTTTCTTGAAGACAAGCAACATTTGGGAGGGGAGGACTGTAATGTTCCTAAATTAGCTAAGCTAATTGGAACATTAGAATTTTGTTTTATTTTTCATGTTTATGAATAATAGACTAATGGAGGACATGCAACACTCCTTAGATCTAAAAATAAATACATGCTCAATGTGAAAAGGATTAAATATGAGCTGGCTGCATAAAAAAACCACTTGTGTATGAATAGGGTTGAGCTATTTGACTGGGTCAACAGGACCAAATCACAAGACAGTCCAGGTGCATTGAACCTCCTAAGTGTTCTGCGCAGTTCTAGAAGGAGCTTCTAAATGTGAAAGGGGCTAATTAAAGTGAAGTGGTTGAGGGTTTTTCACATCCTCATTTTATAAAAGGGAGGGAAAGGACTCAAGGAAGGGTTGTTGATGATATTTCGACTTTGAGGTTGCTTGGGAAACTTGAGTTCTCTTGGCTGTTTAGCCAAAGGGAAGAGGGTTTCCTGTTCAGGAACCCTCTCTCCTTCCATGGAGTAGTTCTTTGGAGGAGAATGTTCAGCTTTGTCCACTATCCGAAATTTGACCAAGCTTCTAATTCCAACTGCAATGTAGGTCCTGTTAAGGGTTTGATTTATTTTTTAATCTGCAGCAAGTGGAGTTTATATCTTTTCAGATCTAGAGCATTTCAGTACTTCCTTTTCAGTGGAGGAGTGTTCTAATCCATCGAAGGGTTATATTGGAAGATTGGAGCCTCATTTCAGATCTTCGCATTAGGCCAATATGTTTTTCATGTTATACTACATAGTTCCTTCCCCAGATCTGCATTATTGTTGGAGGAGCAGTGTTGCAGGGTTTTTGGCATCATTTTGGAGCTAGATTTCTGATGTGAAGGAAGCCTCCTTGCATCAAGGGTGATCCATGGATTGGCCAACCAATCCATGTCTATTTCAGATCTAAAACACTCACTAAAGTTTTTTCTTCAGAATTTCTGTATCATGCTGCAGAAAAATTCATATCTGCTCCGGCATTTTCATGTATTGTTGAAATCCCCAAGGGGAATGAAATAAAGAGCCCTTTGGGCATTTTGATTTATTATGGATCTCTGTTTTCATGTATTTATTATTTTCAGATCTTTAATATAATAAAAATAAGCTTCAGCCTCCTATAACTAACGCTGAATAGTTTCTCGGTCATTCTCTTGTCTTGTAGCACCTCAATCTTGAGGGATTTTCCATGTAAAACTATTGTTTAACCTTTCTTAATGCCTATGATATGTTCTTAAACTAATTTTCTGGTTTTCCATACCTTTTTACATCTTACACCTTCAGAAAATATTCTTCCATTGATTCAGTAAATTTCTGCATCCTCCAAGTCATGGGAAATCAGGGTTTTTCTTGACTAGTCGGGAAGGAGGAACTGTTTAACTTAGAAAAACGCATTTGTGTTTTCTAAAATTTGACATGTAGATTTCTATTAACCTAATATAACATATCCCAGATCCATGACCCTTATTTTTATGCATATTTCTGATTATACTCATTTTAGGGCCAAAATCCTCACTCTTCCCCAACTTTTTGCCCATAAAAGTTGAGTAAAGGGTTCTGCAGCACTTGGAATTGGTTTTTGAGTGTTTTTAAACACTTTTTATGATATATTAAGCACAAATTCCTGAAAAAATCGTTTTTCAGGAATGATTTGCTGAGAAATCCATTTTGGGAACATTACATCAATATCTCAGTCAAACCTGGAATTACTTAGAAAATTCACATAGGTTATTTGGTCTCCCTTGATGAAATTGAGATGTATAAAGCCCTATTTTAGGAATTTTGAGACATTTTTTCCTAGTCCTATGAGGAAATAACATGAATTGACCCTACCATTGTAGTTAACGAAATAAATACTTACCCGGATGCCAAACATACTAGAGATACGTCCACTAAATCCAAGAAAATATGTTTCTATAAAAGCTAAAGTTTAAAAACTCCTTAGATTAGGTTTCATTTATCATGTTCCCTTGATTGATTGGGTGTCCAATATTTTTCCAACTAACAAGAAGCAAGGGACCATTAGAGTATTCATCAACAATTATCCTAATCCCTTATCTCAATCAAATTTTTGATGATTCTACAGGGAAATTTGATATTTTCTGTTTCATTGATGTATTTTTCAGATACAATCAAATAAACATACTCCCTACTGATAAACATAAAATTGCATTCATTTTTCTATGGGGAACCTTTGCTTATCGAAAACTCCCATTTGGATTAAACAATGTTGGCACAACTTTTCAACATCCAATATCTTATGCATTTCATGATATGAAACATATTATACAAACCTAATTATATGACTTACCATCTCACCCACTTGGATGACACGACCATCTGATGCATTTAAGAGAAATTTTCATTAGATGAAGGAATTACAATATTGGTTTGAATCCTCATAAATGTGTTTTTTGTGTACAATGTGATCGATTGTTGGGATTTTTTTTTTCAAAGGAAGGCATTCATGTCGATCTAATCTAGGTAGAGGATATTGTCAATTTTCCTCCTCCTAATATCTGCCAACTTCAAATTTTACAAGGGAAGAAAAACGTTTTACGTAGATTCATACCTAACTATGTCGAGCTAACTAAAGGTTTTACTCGACCCTTGAAAAAGGGCATCACATTTATATTGAATGAGCTTGCTCAAAAAAAATTTGATGCACTTAAAAACGTGTTAACCCATACATCGTTGTTGCATCCACCTGATTATCATCGGGACTACTTTTTGTATTTAGTTTCATCAGATGCCACCATAGGCATGGTTCTAGTTTCAAAAGAAAAATCTAGAAATGAACATTTGATATATTATCTTTGTAGGAATATCACGAAAATTGAGATCAAATACGCACATGTGGAGAAATTTTCCTTGGCTGCCGTTCAAGTTGTCCAACATTTTCATCACTATATACTCTTACGTAAAACAACAATGATCTATGATTGTAACCCCATGATGTACATTATTACCAGATAGTTGCTAGGGGGGGTAATATTATAAATGGATAGTCATCCTACAAGAATTCAATTTAGAATTTGAAAATTCTAAGTCTAAGAAATCGGTTGTATTTCTTGAGCTATTATGTGACTTTCCTTATACTAAGATAGAAATCATGGGAGATGATTCTCTTCTAGCTGAATCCCTCTTTATTATTAGTACATTAGATCTCTGGTATGGACATATCATCATCTATCTTCAAACTCGGACTCTCAGCCATAATTGTCTCGAACTAATCACCATAGGATTTGGTACCAATCCCAGCATTACACTATTGTTGGCAATACAATTTATTTTCATGGTGTTGATTCCATATTTCGACGTTGTTGGATTCATAAGGAAGCTGAGAAGGCATTAAATGACTGCCATTCTGGGGCTTTTGGTGGTCATATATTAGGGTTTTCCACTACCCAAAAGATATTGCGTGATGACTATTTTTGGCCCTCGATGTTCAAATATTGTTTAACCGAGGTTCATAAGTGCCATAATTGTTAAGTTGACCATTGAAAGATGTGTGAGCCTCCAGTTCCTCTTCACCCAATCATATTTTTGGGTATTTTTCCAAATGGGGCATTGATATTTTTACATTTAACCCTCAGTCAATTGGGGGGCATCATTATATCATATTGACGGTATATTATTTTACAAAATATTTTGAGGCAATGAATACATATAAGGATGATGGCGAAACTACAACCATTTTCATATTCAAATATGTGATTACTAGGTTCAGCTTTCCACAAGCTATCATCATAGACCGCTATAGATATTTTCGAAACTTTATGATGACTAAACTTTCTACACAACTAGGCTTGTGCCATGAAATCTCTACCCCATATTATCCGCAAGTGAATGGCCAAGTAGAATTTGTTAACAAGATTTTGACCATCATGATAAAACAAATTTTTTGAATTCATAAATGAAATTGGCATACTATGGTTTTTTTCAACCTTGTGGGAATACAATACCATAGTAAAAAAATCTACAGCCTTTACTTCCTTCCAAATTGTTTACGGTTTGGAGGTTGTTTTGTCAATTTAATGTGAAATTTTGTCATTGAAACTGGCCATTATGTTGTTACCATCTACCTCTGCATAGGAAGAGTGTTTTATGTACTTGGTACAACTAGAAGAGACTCTTCGTGATGCTACACTCGCTAGTGAAGCTCATAAGAAACAATTTAATGGTCATTTTGACTAAAACGTCAATTTGCGTTCATATTGAGAAGGTGATCTAGGCATGGTCTATGATCAAGCGCATGATAAGCTAGGTGTTGTTAAATTCAAGCCCATGTGGAATGGTCTGTATAATCTAAAACGTATACTAGCTTAAGGGGCCTATAAAGTAGTTGATTATGAAGAGGTTTCTTTGGGAGAGCCCAAGAATGGTATTTACCTGAAGAAATGATATGCATGATTCCTTTCATGAAGATTTTGTACAGTACTTGTATCATATTTTTATGAGTGTGTGCAATAGGTTAGAATTTTTTACGATTTCCTACTACTTGTCCTTCTTATCTTGTGTTAAACTTGATTAGTAGATGTCAACGCTCCCTCAGCTTACATTGGCTTTGTTGATGGTGCTAGTCATATTATGCAGAATCTGCCTTTCGCTGCTTGCGCTATTTACTCTCCCACTGATGAGTTAGTCTCTATTGATTGGACAATCCTTGGTCGAACGATGAATAACATAGCAGATTATAATGCAATGATTTAACTCTTATCTGAAGCCATTTCATTTGGAATTTTTCATTTGATCATTAGGTTAGATTCACATCTCATAGTATTACATTTAAGCGATGTCTATGCAGTAAGAAGCTCAACAATCCAAAGAATGTTTTTATGGGTATGTCTCTTAGAAAGACAACTTGATTACATTTAATATCAACATGTTGCAAGAAATTTAAACACATGAACTGATACATTGGTGAATGATGTGTTAAATAGACATTTCTAAAATTTTTAAACCAAAACAATATTCATCCACATTTTGAACAAGATAAAATGAGATAATAAGTATTAGGTAAAATAGTCTGTAAAAAGTGTGTTACAAAAATTTCATCCAAAAACATGAGTCCCCATGGCCTTTATTATTCGAACATGTTGATACTGAAAAAAAAAAATCTATCCTTAAATACTAGTAACTAAGCATGATGGTGATCATGATAGTAGACTATAACATGCATTATACATCATAGCAGGTAGATGATCTGTCCTGGAACTCCTACTACATGCCTATGGTACCAGAGAGGAAAATCATCAATCCCAGTCTTTGGGTTGTCTAGAACCAACCTCTCTAAGTTATGTTCTAACTCAGTTAAAGGCTACACAACATTAGGGTTAGGCACCGAAATAACTATTGCCTGATCTCCCCACCTGTCAAAACCTCTAATTCCTACTGCTCTAACTAGGCCAATATATGCATTACCATTTTATATAATTATATTTGGATTTCAAAAAACAAACATAAAAGACATCAAAATGAAAATCTTTTACCTAGGTCAACCCACTGCATCCCTGCTGTGAGTGGGATTTTTTGGACACCTCTGTATTTGATCCCCGCATATGGAAATTCTCTTATCATAATTATCTTACGTTCTAGCCACCCAAAGAAATCATGAATATATTTCACCATTGGGCCATCGCCTCCATTTTGTTCCATCAATGAGACCCAAAAAAACATATGAGGATCCAGAGGTCCTCCTACATCTTGTAGAACTTGTTGTGGGGAAAGGAGGGGAATCTGGTCTAGAGAGAATGAATTCAAGATAGCACTAAATCCAAAGTTCTTGAGTTTCCCTATTTTTTCTCTAGTTATTTTCCCTTGCATGTTCACAACTACCCCTTTGCACCAGTTGAATATAGCGGGTTTTAAACACTCCATGGAGCTATGCATATGAGCTTAAGTGACCAAGTGAAGTGTTGCACTTCCAGAAAATATGGAAAATATAAAGTAAATGATTCTGAAGGGAAGCCACTCAATGGTTTTGATTTCTATTCTTCCATCCTTGAGTTGAGCCTCGTTAACACAATATTTCCTCAAATAAGTAGAAGTGGTTTCTCCACATGTCCTGTGTCCATAAAAATATATATCCATCCCTTTTCAGGAGAGCCCAATCAAAAATTGTATGCCATCAACATCTATAGTGAGGCATTGATCTCCTATCACAAAAAACCGATCTTGGACATCCCATGCCCTCACCATCCAAGTCATGAGATCTAGCTTACCTTTCATCTCGAGGATTATTCAATATTTGTATAGGCCATAATATCTTAGGTTCTACAATGTTGTTGGACCATTAAGAGCTTCAACATCTTGATTTTCATGCTCTCTCTCTCTTCACTCCATTATAACCGATCAAAAATATAGAAAAACAAATTGTGGAAGATTAGAAAACAATTTTGGTGATTTTGAAAAAAATTGGGTTGTATTTTTTATTTTTTCAAAAATCTATAGTGCTTTTGTGATCGCTTTTAACAAATGGAGCACATTTTTGTTGTTTCTCGGGTGAAAAATTGTGCAAATCGCGACTTTTTGAGTGTAAAACATAGTTTTTGTGTGCAGTACCGATGAAGGGAAACTGTGCACATCCAATGACACATTTTAAAAAGAAAAAAATCCTTGAAAACCAAAATAAAAGGCTAAATTAAAAATAATTCTAATGAAAATTAAGATAATGAAGAGCTCTCTTACCTAGAAAAGACAGTTCATGATTTCGTCCACCAGTTCTCTCAGAATCGTCCTCTGAAGTTTGTTGTAAAAAACCCTCTTTTTTCTCTCAATTAATTAAAAACTCAAATGGTAAAAATGATTTTATTTTTTGAACTTTTATAGGTTTTTGGGCCATTAACAGATTATTTTTTATCCCTTTGAATTTTAAAAATTTAATATTTTGATGTTTTTACGATAATTTTTGAGAAATTACGATAATTTTTTGAGTTTAATGTGTATAAAACATGTTATAACATAAAAATGGATCATTTTGATGTTGAGAAAACCTTTATATGAAAATATATGAAAAATCAAAATCCTGGAGTTCTATTTTAAGCCCTTTTTAGACTCTCTAAACATGAAAAGATCGTTGAGTAGTTGACTATGCGAACTCGAAAAAGTAAATGAATAGTCGTTTATTCACCATAAGTTTACTCATTTTATGGAATGAACTAGAATATTTACTAAAGAGGTATACATTGACTAATCATGGCCAATAGAGTTCTCTCTTGCATTATTTTATCATTTTTAAGAAAAATAATATTATGGAGTTTACTTATGTTTTTATCCTGGCTCCTTAGAAGTGAAAAACACTGAGTTTTACTTTCTTTGAGCTCGTCAAAATTTTACATTGAAAGAACTAAAATAATTTTTATTTTTGTGTCTTTTATAACTCTTTAAACATGAAAATGACATCGAGTTATTCTGTCACTGGACTCGTAAAATCTAAACAGTGTAGTAATTGTCAATCATGACAACACATAACAAATCCTTCCTAGGTTCGTTAAAAATAATTCAGAGGAATCATCTAAAGGATGAGCTCACAGGACAAGTAAATTTTATCCTCCTTAAGCTTGAAAAAAATAAAGAAGTACTTTCCAGTAATGGTGGGGGTAAATTGGAAAGAAGAATTCATTTTTTTTTATTTTTTTTTCATTAATGGAAGTATGTCACTCTTGAACATGACACTCTATCACATGTGTCTGGGTTGGGAAATCCATTTGTCTCATAGTTAAACAAACCTCATTGAAATTATTCTGCTTGTTTTGAGTATTATCGTTGAGTCAAATTATTCTAAGTTTCAATCTCATGTCATTGATATGTTCAAGATCATTCCAACCTTAGTTCCAAATACCTTGGAATTTTTTGCCTTCAATTGTGTGTGTCATCCCTGAGTCAGTCCTAGAAAAATGTACTTCAAAACACGACATGAGTTTTTTTTTTGTAGGCCCTCCTGCGATGGATTACTTCCTATCGACTTCAAGTCATTTTCTATGAAGTTGATCTAGAAACCCTCTTCAGTACCTTGAGGCCTGCATACCTTAATGGTAGGTTTCTCACCTTCGATGATAGGTGTTATCACTCAGGTTTTCCTAGAAGTTGTGTAAGAGGAAAGTATACCCGAGGTAACCACAAACCAACCTTTTAGATGCAGAATCTAGCCAATCTGCATCCAGAGAGGGCTCTCTCTTTATGATTTATCTTTGTTCTTTTAAGGTTTTAGGCTAGTTATAGATTCAAAGTTTGTTTTGGGAAAATTGTGGAATCCGCAAACTAAGGGCAAGGCTGAGAGCTTTCAGTCCATTGGGCTATGGAGTCAAAGGATGGCTTTACTGGACTTCTATTCTACGCACAAGAGGGTATTACAGGGCAAGATAGCTAGACAGAGAACAATCCTTAAAATTTAAAGTGGGTGGGATGATCTTGAAGGGATGAAAGGCAACTAAGAATCTTTCACCATGTTCAAAGGAAAGAAGTGAATTGACTACAAACAAAGAGCAATAAAGGATTCTTTATTATAGCAATCAACAGTGCTTAAATTAGCGAAGCAGGGGCATTTAAGAATTCATGCTTATAGCTAATTTAGAAGAAAACATTTAGGAACAATCACATTTGAAAACAGAGTACAATTAAGCAAATTCTGTTTCAATCCATTATGTAAATTATTCAGAAATGGATATGATGGTATTATAAACTAATATAAAATTTCAGACAAAGGGTAGAAACACTTATTGAACTGTAGTCCAACACATGAATCCTGCAACAAGTCCAGTGCTTCAAATCGTCATCCAGTAAGCCACAAGTAAATTTCTCCAAAATCTTTTATTCCGAAAATCTCAATGTTACAGCAGAGTAATAGAATCCACCCCAAACGCTTCAAAGAGTGGAGTATTTATACAAATTCTAAACTAAAATATCTTGAAAAAATATCAAAATTGGTTCACAAATCTCTCTAACTATGTTACATAAATAGAACTAAAGTAAAGGACACTCAAACTATTTGACACTATTTTTGATGGATAGGTGATGACAAAGAGGAGAATTCGAATCTGATCCAACTCTTAGTTGATGATGAGGCATCCAAGTCACTAACTGCTTCCTTTCTTTGTGCAATCTGCTCCAACAATTCTGCAAACTTAGGGTCCAATGATATCTTCGTATTTCTCAATCCGTAATATATATGTAAAAAGTGAAAGAGGTTATTGTGGATTAATATGTTGGTGAGATAAACCTCTTTCAGTTTCCCAAAATTCCTTTCCAGCTATACATAATATTCTCTGTAAAACATATGTGTAAAACAGAGTTTTACAGAGTCTGAAAAATAGCCTCTAAAGATGTGCATTTATCTCTCATTCTGAAATCACTGTGCAAAAAGTGAGATAGGTTTTTGTAGATGGGTCCCCTAGGAACACAAACCTCCTTCAGTTTTGTAAAATGTATTTCTAATTGGCCACAATATGCTCTGCAAAATGATGACTTGACTATAATTTTCTGCAAAAAGTGCTTTCCAACTTTATTTAATATTTCCAAAACCATAATAGCTGTTAGAAACGTGAGAGAGGTTTTTGTATATGGTACTCTTAAGAAAATAAACCTCCTTCATTTTTGAAAAATTCATCTTATATTGATCAAAATAGTGTCTGCAAAACAATGACTAAAACATGCAATTTCTGCAAAAATGTTCCTTTTTGTTGTGTTTTTCATCTTTTTACTTTTTTGCTCTTTTGACTGTTTTACTTTCACTTTTAGACAGAATTCACTATTGGTGAAATTTATTCTCATCTCTTTTTACCATTTTACTGCCTCTGTAATTACTTTTACTGTTTTACCTTTGACTGCTCTGTAACTTCATTTTAACCTGCACTCTGACTTTTACCTGATACACTTTAACCACTGATACTCTTTAACTGTTATGCTTTTCCTATCCCTGTAATTTCTCATTTCACTTTTACCATTCACTGGGAACATTTCATCATTCTAATATCTCTCTGACTTTGTATACAAACTGTCTGTTGAATGAAGATATTGAATTAAAATCTGAGAATTTGGAGTAAACAATTTTGTCAACTAGTATTGAAATTGTTGGTCCAAATCCATATTCTGATAGTAACCTGCTAAAATCAAACAATTTGTTAATGAAATCCAGGTCTCTATGAGGAGCGTTCAATGGGGCAACGTTTAAAGCCACAGGAGCTTCCATTTTGGTTCTTGTGGATTCAAATAAAATTTGGCTAATGGTGAGGAATTGAGTGAATTCACGGGAGAAACAGGTCAATTTGCATGTTCGGGGGGAACAATTCACAGTTTAAAACTCAGGGAATGATCTTAGGACTAATATTTAAACACTGATTTCAGCGAAAAACAAGGAAAACAGAGTTTCATTTGAAGTTCGGGGCGTAATAGGGTAAATACCTTTTTTTAGACGGCGGTTCTTTGACGGAGTGAGCAATGGCGGATATTCTTCAATACGGGCATGTGAAAGGCTTTGGCGAAATAGTCCCAATCCTGACGGTACAAAAATGTGACAGAACATGATTCTGTTCTCGAAATAATGAAAATAACTAAAAAAAAACAGAAAAAAATAGCTTATTCACAAGTTAAAAGGTTTTTTTTTTTTTTTCGAGATGTGGAATGGCGTCCTTGTTGTTGGTCCCGGATGACATTGATAGCGTCCCGACGGTAGTGGTAGCGGGAAGTGCCACGCTTGGTCGAGAGCGGTATTAATCGCGGGGGAGCGATTCCGCAGACGATTGCACGTGGAAGTTGACTTTTCAAAAGCCGCCCATCCCCCGACGTTGTCTTTGACAGGGATGAAGCGACGGGGGTTAACAATAACCGTTGATCAACGAATGAGCGATCCAACGGCTGAAGGGATGGGGAACATGCGGAGGGTTGATAGGTGGGCCCGTCGGGTTTTAAAACAGTTTTAACGTGTAATTTAATCACCCCGGGAGATTTTTAATAGGCGGAAAGGTTATTAACTAGTCCTGATGACTAATTAATCCCGAGTGTGTAAGAAACGGGTTGCGGCGGGGTTTGGTTAGTTGGAATGCCATGTGGACAATCCACGGTGGCGCAAGACTTCTCCGAAGTTTTATTCATATTTTTGCGTTTAAACACACATATCGCATGTTTTTATATATATATTTTATTATATGGTAAATTAATTAATATAACTAATTCACCATAGGGGCGGGATTAATGTATAATGCTATATTTTAACCAAAGGGCTTGTAGAAGTGGGTTTTAATGAATATTAGGGAGGTAAATACTTTGGTCAAAACATTATAATAAACGGGTTTTTGGGGTATTTATAAAAAAGGGAATTATATACTTAGGAAAGGGTATTTCACTAGGGATTTAATATAATAGAGTTAAATGTTAATATGGCAAAGGACAAGGAAAATCAAAACATTTTTGTACATCTAAGAAAGTGATAACTTGTGAAGTAAATTGCAACATTTTATCTTCAACACTTAAACTTAGAATAACAAGTTATTTTGAGGAATTTTTATGGAATTTTGCATGATTTTCCTAAGCAAAATATGATTTTACTTAGGACAAGGTAAAAGATGGATGATTATAATGATGGATCATCTCAAGTACTTAGGTCTTTTTGATCATTAGGCCGAGGGTCCGGTCCCTCCAGAAGTCAAGGAAATGCCTTGAGCCCTTTTGATCTCCAAATACCTTAGTACTTTTGGGGGAAATTAGTAAAACTCTTGAGGGAAAAATGATGAGGGAGGTTAATGAATTTGACTTTGCTTGCTGTGATTTTTCAGTGTATTTCCTGCTTTAGTACTTGTGATGAAAGTAAATGATTAACCAACATGTAGCATCACCATTCATCAGATAACACTTTGCAACACCATCTACCTACCCTATCTACTTAACACTACCATTTTCTCTTCTTTATTAGGGTGCATTTAGACTTGCAAACCCTTTTCAATCTTTCCCTTTTTACATGATAAATCTATCTATTTCTACCCTTATTACATCCAAGGGCTCAGATTAAACTGTTGAGCACCTTTTATTCACTCTACCTATCTACCTATCTGCCAAGATTAAACTTTTTGGTCAGATATTTATTCTCTAATCTATAACATGAAATTGAAATATGAGTAAGCCAAGTTTAAACAGTTTGACTTATTCATAAATTGTGGCAAAAGTTTGACAAGCTGCACACAATTGATTTATTACAAAAATGAAATAGCAGTGGCATTTGGATTTGCACACTGTCCTTGGTCTATTTTTACTTGGGGTTCATTTCTTTCACTTTTTTGACCATTTTTATTCTTTTTACCCTTTGATCTTTCTTTTAGGGTATACCCTCTTTACATTTTTTAAATTTTTTGATTTTTTGGTTTTTAAGAATATGGAACACCTTTGCTCAAGTAAGAAGGTTTGAACATATTCCACACTTCCATCAAGACAATCATGAAAGATGAAACCTATTGATATAGGAGGCTAACACTGGCTCCACTTGGGGATGGCTTTTCCTTGTGGAAAGTCAAGAACAGCAGGTCAGATGCCTCAAAATGTCTTCAAACTGAAAGTATGAAATCTTCCTTCTTCTGGTAGCTTTATTTTACATATGATAGTGAAAATTTTGAAGCTTAGGGCCTTCACTTCGGGCTTCAAATTCAGTAAGTCACCATCTAATTAAAACTGTGTTTCCCAGTTGGAAATCTTGAATTGAATATAGTCCTTTTTCTGAAACCTGAAATCTGATCTGAAACTAAAACAACACACAAAAATTTCAAACCAACTTAATGAAAAACTAACTGAAAATTGAAAACAAAAAAATGCTCAAAATTCTAAGCTTATTAGCACTCATTTACCTACTTTAATCTACTAAAAATCTTATTGAATCAGGTAATACAAAAATGCCAATGAAGCCAATCAAGTAGATGTAAAAATAAATGGATAACTTGATTGCTTGTGATCAAAATTGGAAGTATGTTATGATCATGTGCCTTTATAATATGATGTGTAAAGGCCATTTTTGATATGATGTGTAAAGGCCATTTTTGATGTATTTGATCCTTATAGAGAAAACATGTTTGCATATTTGGGCCCAAAAGATTCTCCATATAATCTGATATAGGATCAATAAAAGCATGATGTATGTTATTTACTTCTAGGCCTTCAATGACTAATTGTTCAATTGAATTATGAATATTAGACCATGAACTTATTTCTTCAGTCTTTTGTTTGAAAGAATAATCATCTTCAATATGAAATTCAAAAGATAGTACAATTTCCTCTTGCCTAGGAGAAGGAAGATTTTCAAAGAATTCTTTAGGATTTCGGAAATTGTATGACTGAATTTGAGAATGCAAAAGTTTGATTTCATTTTCATAATTTTCAGAAATTATATCAAGAAGCCATTTTTTGACTCGAGGAGAACATTTTCTTGATTTAAAAAGAAGAAAGAAAGCTCTTAGAAAATCCTCATCAAATTGAAGTTCTAATATCTCATCCCTCAAAATAACTAGTGATTGTTTTGTGAAATTATCAAAATTATCATCATACTGATCATATTTAATAAAATCTTCAGAATAAGGAATGTCATCAATTATAAACAATGGATCCGTAGATTTATCTTCCAACAATCCTAATATATCTTGATTAGATTGGTTGCATTCTGTTTGAAAATCATTTTTTTGTTCAATAGGCGTGATATCAAGAAATGGGCCTTTTTGGGAAGGTATAATAACATGAGTATCAACTTGTTCTTCTGTCCCTTCATGGATAAAAAACTTTGTACATTCATCAACATTAGAAGAAGTAGAAAAAATTTCTTCATTATGTAAATATTCTGAGGATGGTTGCATGTTTAGAAGCAAATTGATTTCTTCTTCAGTGAGGGGGGGTGGGAATCTCTGAATTCTTAGATTGAAATGACAATTGTTTTTTCCTTTATCTAAAAGTTGATCATGAGGTTGATTATTGTCTTTAACTCCATTCAAAACATTAAATGAAACATCATTTGTTAATACAGAGGGGTTTTGTGGATATTGATTTATCTCCTGACTTATTTCATCTTTGTTTAACTCCTCTTGATTATTATGACATTTAACTTGAGAATGAAAGTTTTGGACTTCTTCTAATAAATCTTCAGGAGACCAATTTGCAAAATCTTCATCAATATTTTTAAGGTAATGTATAAGATCTTCAGCTTGATCACAACAATTTTTAGCTAATGATAAAGATGGAAAATCTTCTTTGTAATGCTCATAAAATACCTTATGAAAATCTTTTAGAGAAAACAAACTTGCAGGTTTGAGAGCTTCGTACCATTCCCTTGCTTTTCCTTCTAAAGTTCCCATGAATATCTTCATGAGGCAATCCTCATGCCAATCACCCTTCAATCTTGATGAGTGTATATGAAATTTAATGAGATGTAGTAAAGGATCATCAATATTCTCGTCTTGAAACATGGGCAGATTTTCACCCCAATTTACCTTCGGTAGTTTGTGTGGAAATCCAGGTATGTGATCTCTGCTCATGGGAGCATATCTTCGTTTTATTCTTGGATCATCTTGAAAATCAGCCATAATGAAAAACCACTTTATCTGTACAACCAAGTTAGATCTTTATATAAAATACAATACATATTGAATCTTAACGAGAAAGAACATAATGTCTTGGATTAAGATCCAAGTTGAAAGCCTGATCTTTTCATATTGTTCTTCCAGGTTCATTCCTCCAGTGGAGTCTTGATTGTGAAATGGATTTGGAGTCGCCAGGTGGATGATTTTAACCTTTGTGTGTCTGATCCCTGTCCACCATCATAGATCAGATCTAAACTTGTAAAACAATTCTGAAGAGAAAGTTAGTTCTTCAGGAAACTAAATTTTTGTGAATTTTCAAAACAACTTCTACAAACTCTTCAAGAAATTTAAGATTTTTAATTAAAATTTTCTCAAAGATTTATTAAACAAGAGAGTCCGATTAAACATTTGAAACTAAGGTTCAATGTATAAGCTAAATCAGAGATAGACTGAAGCAGCTTTTATTTACTTTTGCAATTGCAGAGCAAAATTGCAGAGCAAAAGCAATTTCAAAGGCTACCTGGCTGATCTTCAGACTCTGTCTATAGCTCATAAATCAAACAATAGTATCAATAAATGATTCAGATCCCCAGTATGGCCGCCACTATGTTATCACTCAGGTTTTCCTAGAAGTTGCGTAAGAGGAAAGTATACCCGAGGTAACCACAAACCAACCTTTTAGATGCAGAATCTAGCCAATCTGCATCCAGAGAGGGCTCTCTCTTTATGATTTATCTTTGTTCTTTTAAGGTTTTAGGCTAGTTATAGATTCAAAGTTTGTTTTGGGAAAATGGTGGAATCCGCAAACTAAGGACAAGGCTGAGAGCTTTCAGTCCATTGGGCTATGGAGTCAAAGGATGGCTTTACTCGACTTCTATTCTACGCACAAGATGGTATTACAGGGCAAGATAGCTAGACAGAGAACAATCCTTAAAATTTAAAGTGGGTGGGATGATCTTGAAGGGATGAAAGGCAACTAAGAATCTTTCACCATGTTCAAAGGAAAGAAATGAATTGACTACAAACAAGGAGCAATAAAGGATTCTTTATTATAGCAATCAACAGTGCTTAAATTAGCGAAGCAGGAGCATTTAAGAATTCATGCTTATAGCTAATTTAGAAGAAAACATTAAGAACAATCACATTTGAAAACAGAGTACAATTAAGCAAATTCTGTTTCAATCCTTTATGTAAATTATTCAGAAATGGATATGATGGTATTATAAATTAATATAAAATTTCAGACAAAGGGTAGAAACACTTATTGAACTGTAGTCCAACACATGAATCCTGCAACAAGTCCAGTGCTTCAAATCGTCATCCAGTAAGCCACAAGTAAATTTCTCCAAAAGCTTTTATTCCGAAAATCTCAGTGTTACAGCAGAGTAATAGAGTCCACCCTCAATACTCTCTTTGAGGGTTTATTTATACAAATTCTAAACTAAAATATCTTGAAACAAATATCAAAATTGGTTCACAAATCTCTCCAACTATTTACATAAATAGAACTAAAGTAAAGGACACTCAAACTATTTGGCACTATTTTTTATGGATATGTGATGACAAAGAGGAGAATTCGAATCTGATCCAACTCTTAGTTGATGATGAGGCATCCAAGTCACTAACTGCTTCCTTTCTTTGTGCAATCTGCTCCAACAATTCTGCAAACTTGGGGTCCAATGATATCTTCGTATTTCTCAATCCCTAATAGATATGTAAAAAGTGAAAGAGGTTATTGTGGATAAATATGTTGGTGAGATAAACCTCTTTCACTTTCCTAAAATTCCTTTCCAGCTGTGCATAATATTCTCTGTAAAAAATATGTGTAAAACAGAGTTTTACAGAGTCTGAAAAATGGCCTGTAAAGATGCGCATGTATCTCTCATTATAAAACTAATGTGAAAAAAATGAGATAGGTTTTTGTATATGGGTCTCTTAGGAACAAAAACCTCCTTCAGTTTTGTAACATGTATTTCTAATTGGCCACAATATTCTCTGTAAAATGATGACTTGACTGTAATTTTCTGCAAAAAGTGCTTTCCAACTTTGTTTAATATTTCCAAAACCATAATAGCTGTTAGAAAAGTGAGAGAGGTTTTTGTATATGGTACTCTTAAGAAAATAAACCTCCTTCAGTTTTTCAAAATTCATCTTGGATTGATCACAATAGTTTCTGCAAAACTATGACTAAAACATGCAATTTCTGCAAAAATGTTCCTTCTTGTTGTGTTTTTCATCTTTTTACTTTTTTGCTCTTTTGACTGTTTTACTTTCACTTTTAGAAAAAATTCACTATTGGTGAAATTTATTTTCATCTATTTTTACCATTTTACTGCCTCTGTAATTACTTTTACTGTTTTACCTTTGACTGCTCTGTAACTTCATTTTAACTTGCACTCTGACTTTTACCTGATACACTTTAACCACTGATACTCTTTAACTGTTATGCTTTTCCTATCCCTGTAATTTCTCATTTCACTTTTACCATTCACTGTGCACATTTCATCATTCTAATATCTCTCTGAATTTGTATACAAACTGTTTGTTGAATGAAGATATTGAATTAAAATCTGAGAATTTGGAGTAAACAATTTTGTCAACTAGTATTGAAATTGTTGGTCCAAATCCATTTTCTGATGGTAACCTGCTAAAATCAAACAATTTGTTAATGAAATCCAGGTCTCTATGAGGGGCGTTCAATGGGGTTACATTCAGGGCTGCTGGAGCTTCCATTTTGGTTCTTGTGTATTCAAAATGGAAGTTTCTGGGTTTTTCATAGGTCGGGCGTGATTTTGGTCTTACTGAGGGAAATTGGCACAATTGCAGGTTCATGAGAACCATTTACAGTCGTAAAACTCAGGGAAAGGGCTCAGTGACGATTTTTAATCACTATTTCAGCGAAAAACAAAGAACACTGAGCTTTATTTGCAGTCGGGGCGGAAAAGGATAAATACCTTCTTTTAGACGGAAGCGGGTTCTTTAACAGGTAACAGGTAATGGCGGGACTGTTCTTCAACACGGGCGCAGCGGAATCTTGGAGTGAATTGGTCAATTGCAGTGGAAATTTGAAAATCGCAGCGGGAGCTCTGTCGTTTTCAGAATAACGAAAATAACAAGAAAATACGAAAAAATGGCTTTATTTACAAGTTAAAAGGGTTTTTATCTTTTCGGGGTGTGACGTCATCGATGTACGAGATGACGTATGCAATGGTTGGGCGGTAAGCGGTAAGCGGTAAGCGCCCGCACCGCTTTTGGTCGAGGGAGGTATTGATCGCGGGGGGAGCGATTCCACAGAATGTTTGCCACGTGGATGTTGGACTTTTCAAATACCGCTCGTTCCCCGCTGGTTAACGTTCTAACAAAGGATGGGTAGCGGGGTTCACGTGGACCATTTATCTGCGGAGGGTTGATCCGACGGCTGAAGCGATGGGGAATAGGCGGAGGTTTCAGATGTGGGCCCGTCGGTCTTTAAACACTTTTTAACGTTGTTTAATCACTCCGGGGAATATTTAATAAGCGGATAAAAGGTTATTAATTAGTCCTGATGACTAATTAATCCCGAATGTGTAAGAAATGGGTTGCGGCGGGGTTTGGTTGGGTGGAATGCCAGGTGGACAATCCACGGTGGCGCAAGACTTCTCCGAAGTTTTATTCTTATTTTTGTATTTAAACATACATATGGCATGTTTAAAGTTTTTTGTATATATATTTTATTATATGGTAACCAATAAATATTATTTAATTACCATAAGGGTGGGATTATAATATATTGATAATTTTAACCAAAGGGCATATAATGGGTTTTTAGTTTAAATGCGCGGGGATATAAAATACTTTGGTTAAACTTTATAATAGGGGGGTTTTTTGGGTTATTTATAAAAAGGGATTTATATACTTAGGATAGGGTATTTGACTAGGGATTTAGTAAATAAAGTTAAACATTAGTATGACAAAGGGACAGGGAAACTCAAAACATTTTTGCATATCCAAGAAAGTGAAAATTTTTGAAGTAAATGGCAATATCTGATCTCCAACACTTAAACTTAGAATAGCAAGTTATCTTGAGGGATTTTTATGGAATTTTGCATGAGTTTCCTAAGCAAAATAGGATTTTACTTAGGATAAGGTTAAAGATGGATGATTATAATGATGGATCATCTCAAGTACTTAGGTCTTTTTGATCATTAGGCCGAGGGTCCGGTCCCTCCAGAAGTCAAGGAAATGCCTTGAGCCCTTTTGATCTCCAAATACCTTAGTACTTTTGGGGGAAATTAGTAAAACTCTTGAGGGGGAAAAATGATGAGGGAGGTTAATGAATTTGACTTTTCTTGCTGTGATTTTTCAGTGTATTTCCTGCTTTAGTACTTGTGATGAAAGTAAATGATTAACCAACATGTAGCATCACCATTCATCAGATAACACTTTGCAGCACCATCTACCTACCCTATCTACTTAACACTACCATTTTCTCTTCTTTATTAGGGTGCATTTAGACTTGCAAACCCTTTTCAACCTTTTCTTTTTACATGATAAATCTATCTATTTCTATCCTTATTACATCCAAGGGCTCAGATTAAACTGTTGAGCACCTTTTATTCACTCTACCTATCTACCTATCTGCCAAGATTAAACTGTTTGGTCAGATATTTATTCTCTAATCTATAACATGAAATTGAAATATGAGTAAGCCAAGTTTAAACAGTTTGACTTATTCATAAATTGTGGCAAAATTTTGACAAGCTGCACACAATTGATTTATTACAAAAATGAAATAGCAGTGGCATTTGGATTTGCACACTTTCCTTGGTCTATTTTTACTTGGGGTTCATTTCTTTCACTTTTTTGACCATTTTATTCTTTTTACCCTTTGATATTTCTTTTAGGGTATCGCTCTTTACATTTTTTAACTTTTTTGATTTTTTGGTTTTTTAAGAATATGGAACACCTTTGCTCAAGTAAGAAGGTTTGAACATATTCCATAATTCAATCAAGACAATCATGAAAGATGAAACCTATTGGTATAGGAGGCTAACAATAGGTTCTCATCATTGACCTTCAATCGAATGATTCTATGAGTGTTTGACCTTAGGAAATATTCTCACACTTCATAGATTGTACTGAGAGTACCTTGAGGACCATTGACATTAATGGTGGTATCTCTCACACTTGTTAACATTTCACATCATTGATCGGCAAGCAAGTGGTTTCTACCATGTTCAACTTCAAGTCATTTACTCGCATGGTTAGATTTGTACTATCGATGGATAGATATGGAGATCAAGACCATGGATATATCTTCATCCATCCAAGATGCAAGGAGCTATGTATTCATGACTATAAAAATAGAGTCATATACGATAGCTGTATCCATAATGTGTCTACTGTTAATATGATTCTTAGTGTATTTACCTATTAATTTGTCAAGTTATTTTACTCTAATTATGGGAGTGCCTACCTTAGTGATGATTGTATATTGCATTGTAACACTTCGCCAACTGTTGTAGGTCTCCAAACACGGTCTCTGATCCAATATTTTTCATGATAAAGCACTTCAATCCTTAAATATCATTTCTAACTTTTCACTTTAGCGAGAAATCTGTTACATGTCATTTTTTCGCCATGACAACTAACCATCAAAATGGATCTTTCACCATCCTATAGATGTGTTCCAAATTACTCCATTTTAATTCAAAAAATTAAACACCTTGAAGAAAACAAGAATTCTAGGTAATAAAGCCAAAATCCTACTTTTTAGTTACTAGAGCACTTTCCTAGCCAGTTTCTACGCATTCGCAGTTTCTACTATTGCTTCCCATGGAGAATTGTGCCATGTCTTCCACTATAGACTATGCACATGACTCAACAAAAAATAAAAATAAAAATTCAATTCTAGAAGCTTTTTTGGGCGAATATATCCCAACAAAAATCTTTAGGTTCATGCCTATTCAAGCCTAGCCCCTCGCATCATGGAGCTAATTCCCATTCTTCAAGGAACCCTAATCCCACCTTCAGTGGATCTCATCCTTGAGATATGGATCTAAAATTTCCTCCTCTTAGCCTATAAATCAACTACCGGCTAGACAATTGAGGGAGGTTGTTGAAGGTAGGCTTATGTTTTTCAAATTAGGTTCGAGAGCTTATCATCCAGGGAAAGGATTATAGACTTGCGGGAGGAGCTTCACTTCATCAAGGAAAATTTTGTGAGTCTCTTATATATTTATAAATTAATACAATTGAGCTCTTTTTTCCACTTGCATTATTTTATGGATTTGGTGAATGGTTTATGTTATTTCTATTTTTCCATTGAAATGCTGTTAATTACTAATCTCCTTGATCATTAGTTTGAGTTATTGAATCATTTATGTTGCATATGCTTTTATCCTTTGGTTTTTATGTGTCCAAGTATGTTTCAAGGATTGAGGAGATGCATCGAGGCATAGAAAGGATCTTCATCAAGCATGGTGTAAAACGTTATGGGTTTAATTCCTATCCTTTATAATTTATGATTCAAGCAAAGATAGACTTGAGGAAAGAGTAGTTTTATTGGCTGCTTGTTACTAGGTGTTGTTGGAAATCTATGGAGATCACTCTTGTCTGCAAGGGGTATTATTCCAATATATCATAAATCCATGCTCCAAAAGTAATAATAAAATTTATTTCTTTCATTTTACAATATACAAAAATCAATAGTACATTTCATATTTATGGATATTGAACCTAGTAACAAATTCTTCAAAACATCATCTTAACTAGGGAGGTATTCATAGATGGTACATGGACATTCTCAATCTGAGAAGATATCATAGGAAGAGTTGGATTGGTAACCCATATGTTTAGCATCACAATAACCAACATTGTCACATAGCAAGGTCTTGGCTAACAGCTCTATCTCTACACAATATCATAGCACAATGGTGGCGAGACCAATGATTTATCAATAATGTCATTATGGTCTCTCAGGGAGCATACCCCACCCAGGTGTTCATAGAGTATGTCCTTCCTTAGACTATTTTTATCTTGGATATCTAGTCCTCAAATATTATCAGTCCTTGAATACTCTTATATTGGATTCCCTACCTCATCCTTGAAGAGTTACAAATGCTAGATGCTTACCCAATCCTCTGTTTTGTCTTCCAAAGTGAAGACAAGAATGATGTGCCTATCTCTCCCTCTCAATGAGGGAGTATATATAAATGAAAAAAAGCTTGACTCTAAAATACATAAGATTCTTATTAGGAAGATATTTTTCAATATGTCAGCTACCCTCTCATCGATGGAGATATATTGTAGTTGTAGCACACCATCTTGTAATAGATTTGGAATGTATTGCTACTTGTTGCATATATGCTTTCTCTTCCCATAAAATTTTGTATCTTCAGAAAATATTATACAATTGATGTTATCACAATGTATCATGTATGGTCCATTTGTCCTTTGAATAATTTAGACAACAACATCCTCAACTAGACAGGTTCTTTTCTCAGTTCATAGGATGCAATATATTAAGCTTCAACACTACTCAAATAAATTGTATCTTTATTTATGCTCATCCATGAGATCATTGAAGATCCCAAATTAAAACTTCCTCCTCTAGTGCTCCTTACATCCTGTTAAATTCCTCCCAAGTAAAAATATTTATATCTAATCAAGTGGACATCATTCCTCCTATCATATTTCAGGAATTATTCCTTGTAGATATATCAATAGGTTCTCAGATATTATCCAATGATCATGATTTGACTCCACTTGAAATTGAATGAGATAATTCACTACAAAAAAAAAAATCTTGTCGAGTATTCACTGATTACAATAGTGATCCAATAAATTCTCTATACTTAGTAGAATCCACCAGGATAGATTTAGAGCTCCTTAGTCTCTTTAAGTTTGTGACCATCGAGGTTGTCATTGGTTTACAGTCCATCATGGAAAACATCTTCAACATCTAGATCACATACTTCCCTTGACCTAGGTTAATCTTATGACGTCCCTACTAGACTTCTAGTCCCAAATAATAGTGCATTAGCTCGAGATCCTTCATATTGATTTTTGTCACCAATGACTTCTTGCATTCTTCATTTCGACCTTCCACACCTCTCAAGAGAAGATTTTAGACATACAAAATTATGATTAAAGGCTCGCATTTTACAACCTTGAAGTAAAGGTTCTGATCAACAAAACTTTTTTTGAAGCCAAAACTTTGAAGGTATGCATCCATCCTTATATACCATACACTTGGTGACTACTTAAGGCCATATAATTCCTTCTTCAACCTGGAAACATATTCTTCTCTATATTTGACTTCAAATCCCAATAGTTTCTATATATAGACTTCCTCATCAATTGTGTCATTCAGAAATTCATTATTAACATCCATTTGATGTATATTCCATCCCATTAATATTTATAAAGAGACCAATTATCGAATAGTTGTATATTTTGTTGTTGGAGCAAATGTCTCTTCATAATCAATGCCTTCTTGTTAAGAGAATCCCCTAGCCACAAATATTGTCTTATACTTGTTAATACTTCCATCTGTTTCATGTTTAATTTTTCACATCCATTTGGAAGTTACCATAAACTTGTCTTTAGGCCTAGGTATGATCTCCCATCCTCCATTATTCATTATTAATTGGTATTATTCATTCATATTATATTTACATTCTTGATGATAGAAAACTTAATCAAAAGTGGATGTCTCTTCTTATATTAACTTTTTCATAAATGTTGCATACCCTAAATATATTTTGGGCTTCATGCCTTATCTAAATGTGTCTGCTCCATGACCCTCTACATTTAATATGGTGTATTTCAACCAATTAGGCCTATTTCTAGTCTTGAATATTACCATAGGTTGTATAGGTTCATTGCTACCTACATCTTCATGATTTTATTATTCTTCCCTAGCAACTTCTTCTCCAAATATCAGAATTTTTTCATCATAATAGTTCATAGGGAGATCATTTTATTTCTTGAATGCAATACTTTTCTCACATATAACAACACAACTAACTTGTATTTAGTTTCCTTATTTTATGTAGATACTATAGGCCTTTGAAGAATTATTGTATCCAACAAATGTTCCCTTCATGCCTAATGAATCCAACATCTTTATCTTATCCTTCGATATATGAATATAAATAGGACAACAAAAAATTCAGAGATGATATACCTTTTTTTTAGTCCCAGTGATTACTTCTTTGGGAGTCAAGTTTTCTAGTGACATGTGGGGGCTTTGAATTTGTATGTAAACATTTGTCTTTATTTCATCACCCCACAGAAATTTCAACAAATCTTGATCATGTAGAATTTATTTTACACTTCCTTCAATGGATCGATTTTTTCAATCTAAAAATCCATTTAGGTTGGGATTATATGGGACTATCAACTCCCTATAATCCCAGATTCCTTACAAAAGGCTATAAGTTCTTTGGAAGTATATTCTCCTCCACTATCAAATCTCAATATCTTGATTCTTATTTCTGTAAGTTTCGCTACTTCAACTTTGAATCCTTGAAATTTGATAAATAATTTATCATTGTATTTCATTAAGTAAACCAATTTTTTTTGGAGTGTTCATCTACAAATGTGACATAATATATGTGAGGCCAAAAGGTAACTACACCAAAACTGAAAGTTTCTTTTGATTAAGGATGCATACTAATATATACATGAAGGTGATACTCTTGGGATTCATTTTCTAGTGTCACTTCAAATTCCTTATTTTCTATTTACATTATTATAAAATTTCGCCCAAACTCTTAGGATTAGGTGTCAAAATTCCCCCCCTTAATCTAAAGGGATGTTGGTCAGTCCAAGCATCATTCTGAAACTTTCAAACTTTTATTCTCCAAGAACTTTGGTGAATATGTCTACAATCAGCTCATTTATGGAACAATGGCATAGATGGATTGCCTTGGCCTCAACATGATGTCAAATCAGATAGTATTTTTTATTGATATGCTTCATTCAATCATGGAAATTTGGGTTCTTGGAAAAATTTATTGGAGAAGTGTTATTGATCATGAGTGGAGTTGAATGAATTTGTTTCATCTATAAATCTTCCAGTATTTTCCTGAGCCACACAATTTCCTTTTTCGCTTCAGATGTTGCCACATATTTTTCCTCGGTTGTGGAATCTACTGGAACTAATTGTTTGTGAGATCTCCAAGAGAAAAATCTTGATCCAAGACTCATAGTATAACCTGAAGTAGATACCCCAAACCAATGTCCCTCACAAGGCTTTTGCATAAACCTAGAGTGGATTCCAACAACAAATGAGATGGTTGGTCTGGTAGCAGTCAGGTAGATGATACTTCCTAAAAGTTGTCTATACTTCATTTCATTCTGAAACTCTTTCCCTTCGATGGATGTGAGCTTAATTTTTTGTTCCATTGGAGTGGTCAAAGGATTTCATGTAGCCATTCCAAACCTATTCAATAGATCTCTAATGTACTTTTTCAGAGAGAGGAATATAAACTTAGGATTTTGAGTTACTTCAATACCAATATAGTAGTGAACATAGCCCAAATTAGTCATTTTAAAACCTTTCCTCAATTCCTTCTTTATGGATGAAATATAACTCTCATTATTCCTTTTCACCAAAATATCATCTACATACACCACAAGATATACAACTATTTTTCCAAATTTCTTGACAAACAATGTTGTATCATTAAGGTCATATTGTTTGAAGTTATGTTTCATAAGATGCTCAAGTAACTTCTCATACCAGGCTCGTGGTGCTTGCTTGAGGCCATGCAAGGATTTTACAAGCTTTCATACTTTGTGTTCTTTGCCCTTGAGAACAAATCCTTTTGATTTTGAAATAAAAACATTCTCCTTTAGATCTCCATTCAAGAAAGCAGTGTTTACATCAATCTCATGAAATTTCCAACGATTTTGAGCTACCATGTCAAAGAGTGTCTGGATGGTAGCCCATTTTGTTGTGGGAGAAATAGTCTCCTCATAATCAACCCCTTCTTTATGTGTAAAATATTTTTCCCCAAGTCTCGATTTTTGCTTTTCAAGTGAGCCATCAACATTTTACTTTTTTTTGTAGACCCACTTGCATCCAATTGGTTTGGTTCCCAGTGGAGGATTAACCAACTTCCAAGTGCCATTCTTTATCAAGGCATCATATTCCTTTTTCATCGCTTCATTCCATTCATCATGATAAGTGGCTTCTTTGAAGGAAGTTGGTTCAAGATCTGTAGACAAATTCAATTCACAATTATAAGAAAGATCCATATCAACAGGTGAATCATAATCATCTACATCGCCTCCATTTTTCCTGGTGGAACTTCTTGTTCCTGTCTTTACAACCTCATCAGGGTGAACATTTTCAAGTGTCTTTTTCAGCCATTTTGGAGGACCTTTATGGGATTTACCAGGTTTCTCATTTGACAGAGTTGGGATTTAATCAAGATTCAGTCTCCCAATTCAATAAATGCATCACTCAAAGTGTCATCTATGGCTAGTTCTTCATGTGGGGGAGAGAGTACTTCAGAATGTGATTCTAAATATTGATTCAGTATAGGAATCCCCCCTTCAAGATGTGGAATATGATTATCGAATTCTTGAAATGATTTTTCATGTGCGAATCTACCCAAGCGATCAAGATGCCTCTCAACAACATTGTCAGTCTTGGAATATTCAAGAAATATTGCATCTCTAGATACTTCAAACTTCTTATTAACCTCATGATAGAGAATATATCCTTTGTATGAATTGGAATACCCGAAGATGATACATTTTGAACTTCTTTCACCAATTTTATTTCTTTGTTTCTTAAGTATGAAAGCATAACAGGTGGAACCAAAGACCTTGAGATGATTTATCGAAGGAATGTGGCCATGCCACATTTCATAAGGAGTCTTATTTCTAATTTAATTAGAAGGACACCTATTCCTTATGTACACAGCACATAGAACTGCAACAGCCCAAAACATTAATTTACATTCTTGAAAAAAATCATGGAACGAACAATATTTAAAATAGTCAGGTTCATTCTTTCAGGTACACTATTCTATTAGGGATTATAAGGCACGATTTTTTGATGTTTGATGTCATGTTGGAGGAGATATTTTTCAAATTCATTTGAAGTGTATTATTTTCCATTATTAGTGTGTAAAGATCCAATATGTTTTTTTTCATCATTTTCAACCCATGCTTGAAAATTCCTGAATGTTTGAAAAGCATCAGATTTGTTCTTCAATAAGTAAACCCAACAAATTATAGTGTAGTCAGCAATAAATGTCATCATATATTTACTTCCATTTGCAGAAGGAACATGCATGGGGCCACATAAATCTGAATGAATAAGCTCAATTTTTATATGTGCTCTGGAATCTGAATCATGAAAGGACTGTTTGTTATGCTTTCCTAGAATACAAGCATCACATTGCTTAAGTTTCCTAGGAATTGTAGACAAACCAGTAACACTATTTTTCTTCAACAATCAAAGTTTTCCATAGTTCAAGCGTCAAAATATATCATGCCATAAAATACTTGATGGGAATATACCTTCATCATAGTGAGAACTGAATGCAAAGTTTTGTGCATGAGCAGAGGTACCTTATAGCTTTAGGAGTCTTCCTTCTTCTATCCCTCTCATGAAAAAATGAGCGATCTGATGTTTTTATCACCTCAAAATTGCCATAAAACATGTGAATGGAATGTCATTACTGGCGGATGTGGACCAAGGACAACAATTTTCTCCTCAACTCTGGGAGTTATAGAACCTCATGTAGAAGAAAGTTTGGAAGACCAGGAAATTTAAGCCTGATTGTGCCAAGCCTTGATGGCTTCAGTTTAGATGTTTCTGCAAATTATACTACTCCATCAACCTTGTCAATAAATTCTTCAAAAAAAAAAAATCTAAAATTCATTTGGCATGTTGCTCATGAATATAGAAACCAATCATTTATCCAAGAAGCAAGTGAATCATTAAACAAGTCTTTAGTTATTCCAATATTATAATGTGCTACAATATAATGAGTAGATCCAAGTGCTTTACCTTTTCCCTTTTCATGAGTTTAACCTTTGGCTTCATTTCTTTCTTGCTCAATTATGTCCCAAGTAAGCTTACATGCAGATGCATCATGCCAATCTCTCTTGCAGCATATGCAATGAAGATCATATTTTTAACTTTGAGTTTCTCTGCCCCCCTTGCCTCTCAAATTTCTCCTTCCTCGTCTTCTTCAGCCACCTCTCCCTCTACAATAATATTGAGAATGATTCTTCTCTCCATGTGAAAAACATACACCTTCTTCAGAAGAATGAGGGGTTCTCTTCTTCCCAAAATTCTTCTTTCTTTCTGCAAAATGTTCCTCAAGGGATTCAAAGGTAATCTCGTTGAGGTTTCCACTTACTTTCAATGACTCAAGATAGTGTGAGTAAGTGGGATACAATGCCTTGACCTAAGCTATGAGAGATATGTCAATTTAAACACCAGTGTTTTTAATTCCATGCATGATAGATCTTACTTCTTATGCTAAAGAAATAGGGTCATGATTTTTCAACTCAATGTTGAATAGTTTTAAACATCAATTGAAGAACTTCAAGTTCTAAATGTCAGTCATAGATTTCTTTCAATTTTGTCAAGGCTCCATAGGAATTTGAAAATGGTTTAATATGGTGACCCACCTCTTCATTTAAAAATGTTGCAATAAAGGCATAGGCCTTGTTGCTTTGTTGTCCCAAATGGTGATCTCCTTGTCTGTTGTAGGATTTGCAGGCAGATTTTCTCTGTCTCCTTCACATATTCCTTTCCATGACTCATTAACAATGAGTGTGTGTTTATTCTTTCTTGACAATCTAGGATAGTTATATTTTCCTAAGAGATTGACTCCCACAATGGATATGGGTGAATTAATTCTGTAAAAAAAAATTACTTTGTTTACACTGTAAAAAAAAAAACATTTCTCGTGCTAAAAATGAATTCTGTACTAAAATAAATTTTCTGTAAAAAAAAAAATTGGTACAAAAAATAGAGGTATTAACTTTGGGAGGGTGTATTTGGGGAAGGGTTTACTTGGGGGAGGGCATATCCAGTGAGGGTAATATTTGGGGAAGGGTTTAGTTGGGGGAGGTCGAGTTGTAGAGGCCACTATGGAGTAGGCGTTAGAGAGTGCGCATGGGGAAGGTTAGATGGTAAGGAGCCATGGGAGAGGAGCACGAGAGAGTGCGTATGGGGGAGGGTTGGTGGCTATGTGCACCAGAGAGAAGCCACAGGAGGTGGCGGTGGAGGGTCGATGACCTAAAAGTGATTTTAGAGTCATATAACCACAAACATCGCTAGGAATAAGATCCAAGATTTATTTTCACCTTGAAGTGTTGCTTCCAAATGGTCTCTTGTTTTTCTTACCTAATGCACATCCCTTGTAAACTCATTCATGATATTCTTTCAGTTCGGGGATTCCATTTACTATGGTATTTGGGGTTCGAAAGATATTTTAGTGGAGATGACCAAATATTCTATTCCAAATTTGACATGGGCTAAATTTAATGTGAACCAAAGCTTGAGTGAGTGGAGTTATTAATGTATAGAGTCTTCCTTCACAAATCCCAATTATTCTAGAATATTCTATGCTTGATTTTTTACCCCATACTAAAACGTTTCCATCAATGAATACAAATCGAACACCCTTGTCTTATAAGCATGAAATGGAAAGTAAATTCTTGTGAAAATATGGAACAAATAAGATATTGTTGAGATGAATGTTTCCTCCATTTTACAGCTCAATCAGAGTTGATCTAATTCCTCTAATAGGGTAGCTTTTATTATCACCAAGTTATACAAAGTAAGAGGACCTCCCTTTTTATAATGTCTTCGGTTTTTTATGTTGACCAATCATATGCTTTGATGCTCCGTTATTGATAACCCAAATGTTCTCATCTTGAAATCTTCGAGTGAGTACTCAGAATAATCATTCCTATTTTGTAGATGTCTTGGTCACTTCCTTCTTAGAAGAAAATAACAAATCGCATACTTCTTTGATTCCCTTGTTGAGTTGAATTACCACCTTCATACACTTCTTTAGGATCTTATTCACTGTTTTTTATATCTTCATTGTGCCCTTATCCATTCGTATCTCTGATACCATGTTGAGAAATCTATATGGCAAAGTTAGAATGATTTCTCTTTTCTAGATAAGTGCTTGTGATATATTTTTACTTTTTCTTACTTATTAACTTCTTCACTTATTATTATTTTTTTATATCATCAAAAAATACCACAACAAGAATAAAAATAGTGCAGAAGAACACAGAATTTAGTCTACAATCTAGGGCCAAAACCTCTCCACTTGAGAGGAAAACCCCAAATCTCTTCTCCTCTTATTGATTTTTCAATTAACCAATTCCAATACCTTTATACCAATACTAATACCCTTCAAGACCAACTCTAACGGAGCCAAACTGAATTTGGACTCAAGGAGAAGTCGGCGACGTGGCTCTGTCTTCTTCTTTTTTTTCTTTCCATGGAATCTTATTTATCAAATTCAAGGAATTTGATAAATAAATATAATTTGAAAACCTTTGAAAATTTAAATATATCTCTCGCTTTATATTAAGCCGCCCGACCTTATAGCCGATGTTTAAACTTTCAATACCTTATATTGTATTTCCCGGCTCATATACATTTTCTCCGGACTTAGGAATAAAGTTATAACCTTTGCACCTTATAATAATATTCTACGCGATTTATATAAATGACTTACAATAAACCATGGGCTCTTTTATTAAACTTCGCACATCTTCCCCAAACGACCACCGTCTGATTGCCTTTTTCCAAATCAATGGCTCGTATGCATTCCGCTCGGCATCCGGCTTCGGTTTTTAACGCGCGAAGGCACACTTTAAGGGGCAGTTTTGGAACAGTAGCCTAAGCCACGTGTTGAACGCTAAATGGAATCGTTCCTCGACCCAGAAATACCACCCGCGCACCAAAAGCGGTGCGGAATGGGGCAATCCGCCTTCCAAAACCACTCGCAGTTTTTGCACAGTGTTTAACCAGGGCTCCTCGTTGAGTTGCGTTCTCCTTCGGTTATTCTCATTTATTAACTCCGGGTTCAATCTCCGGTTGGGGGATTCAATTAACATGAACAACGTAATTTTCTTTATTACGCGGGATTTCCATTACCATAAACCAGAGTTCCGCGGCCAGGACTCCCTGTACAGGCCTCGCCTGTGGCTGGGTAGATTCACAGGGTTATTCAAACAATTTACGGGAATTCAAAGACAAGGAACGAAATACCAGTACACAAACGCCTCACAATCAAACGAATTTACCCATAATTAACATTTCAAGACAATTATATAATCAACAAGCATAATTCATTTAATTGGAAGCAATCGACAATGTACAGAGTGTATTGTAGAAATTTCTCTATTCCTCCTCTCTACCTCTCAATGCATCCAAGGATTCAATTTATATACATTATAGTGTGACTCTTCGGTTCCTCTATGAGGATTGTTTCAAAAAACCAAAAGCCTAATTACAATTTATTCAATAACTGAACTGACAGCTGGATCGATCCTAACTGTTCGACTCCTACAAGTTCTAACTAATCTAAATAATACAGTCAGCTGAGGTATTGACACCTAGCTATTACAATAAAGATGTTTCAAACCCTACTAGCCACAACATGTGGACAAAACTTCCTACATTGCTGGCTAGTGTCTAATGCCCCTGCATCAGACTCCCGAGGGAAATCTTCTTCATGTGCTCCTGTCCATGAGCTCTTCCACTGATCTGCCTATCTTCTACAACATTTCTTCAGTCATCCAAGTGGCATCTTCCTCTGGCTTATCCTTCCATTTGATCAAGTACTGAAAGTAATCTCGTCCTCTAGTCCTTCTGAACACCCTTTTATCCAATATCTTCTCTGGTTGCAATGGCTGTGCTGGAGGTAGCTGTTCTTTCCACTCAATCTGTTCCTTGTCTGCTGATCTTTCTTCTGCACCATCATCTTTGTACTTGTACAAATCTGCGACATTAAAAATGGGAGATATTCCAACATCAGGAGGTAATTCAATCTCATAAGCATTTGCAGAAAACTTCCTAAGTATCTTGCATGGCCCAATATTTTTGAACTTCAATTTATTATACTGCTTCTTTGGGAACCTCTCCTTTCTCAAGTGTGCCAAAACCTGATCTCCTACTTCAAAATGAACTTCTTTTCTGCTCAAGTCTACTCTGCTCTTACATTTGATGTTGTTGCCTTGTAATTGTTGTTTCACTTGTTCATGTATGGCCTGGATCTCTGAAGCAAATTCCTCACCATATTCACTCCTTAGCTCTGCTCTTCCCAGATTTCTTAACTCTGATATTCCTCTGGGGTGCATTCCATAAAAGATATGAAATGGACCCTGCCCTGTGCTCCTGTTTGGTGAGTCATTATATGGATATTCTGCTTGAGGCAAAATATGGTCCCACTGCTTGGGATGCTCTCCTGCAAGACTTCTCAACAAATTTCCCAGACTCCTATTCACTACCTCAATCTATCCATCAGTCTGGGGATGATAAGCTGAGCTGAAACTTAGTTTGGTGCCAAGTTTCTTCCACAGTGTCCTCCAAAAATGCCCCACAAATCTGGTGTCTCTGTCTGAAATAGTGCTCCTGGGTAACCCATGTAATCTAACAACTTCTTTGAAAAACAAGTTAGCAACATGGGTGGCATCACTAGTTTTATAACATGGAATAAAATGTGCCATCTTGGAGAATCTGTCCACCACAACAAAGACTGCATCATTCCCTCTCTGAGTCTTGGGTAATCCTAGAACAAAATCCATACTCACCTTGTCCCAAGGCCTGTCTGGAATAGGCAAGGGAGTGTACAATCCTGCATTCTGGCTCCTTCCTTTAGCATATTGACAAATCTTGCAGTTCTTTACAAACTTATCCACTTCTGTTCTCATCCTGGGCCAGAAATAAAAGTGACTCAGCTGCTCATAAGTATTATCAGTACCAAAGTGTCCAGCAAGTCCACCACTATGCTTCTCCTTGATCAAATTTTCTCTCATGGAACATTTTGGTACACACATTTGGCTTCTTTTGAATAGTAAGTCCTCCTACAGGAAATAATCCAGCCACTGACTTCTATATATTAACACAGGGTTACTACATGCCTCAAATGCTTCTTTAAAATCTGGATCTGTTTTATACAATTCCTTGAGAAAATCAAATCCTGCAACTTCAAAATTAGTTTCTTGCACAAGCATGTGTCTCCTACTCAAAGCATCAGCTACTTTATTGGCTTGGCCACTTATATGTTTCAAAACAAAATTAAAACTTTGGAGATACTCAACCCATTTAGCATGCTTATGTTTCAACTTGGGCTGCTGCACAATATACTGCAAAGCATGATTATCAGAATACAATACAAATTCTCTGGACATCAAATAGTGCCTCCACTTCTTCAATGCTTGAACAATTGCATAGAATTCCTTCTCATAAGAGGAATAATTTCTCCTGGTTTCATTCATATTTTCACTGAAATAGGCTACAGGCCTATCATCCTAACTCAACACAGCTCCAATGGCTTCCCCACTGGCATCACATTTTACTTGAAATGGTTTAGTAAAATCAGGCAGGATCAAAACAGGCTTCTCTGTTATCTTTTGCTTCAAAACTTTAAAGTTTCTTTCTGCTTCAGCAGTCCACCTAAATGGCTGTTTGTTCTTCTTTATTGTCTCAACTATGGGTGCATTGATCTTACTGAAGTTTCTTATAAACTTTATGTAAAAACTAGAAAGTCCATGGAAACTTCTTACCTCAAAAACATTCTTGGGTGAAGGCCACTCCATAATTGCCTTGACTTTCTCTGGGTCCATCTTTAATCCTTCTGCAGAAACAAAAAACCCCAAATACACCAACTCTTCCTTCATGAATGAGCATTTCTTCAAATTTATCAGCAGTTTCTCTTGGTGCAGCTTCTTCAAGACATGATTAAGATGCCTTAAATGTTCTTCTTTAGTTCTGCTGAAAACTAATATATCATCTAAATATACTATCACAAATTTCCCAATAAATTCTTTCAATACTTCATTCATAAGTCTCATAAAAGTGCTTGGTGCATTTGACAACCCAAAAGGCATTACCATCCATTCATACAATCCTTCATTTGTTTTGAAGGCAGTTTTCCATTCATCACCCTCTCTTATTCTGATCTGATGGTTTCCACTCTTTAAATCTATCTTCGAGAAATATTTAGCACCACTCAAAAAATCCATTAAATCCTCAATTCTAGGCAAAGGGAATCTGTACCTGATTGTGATCTTATTGATTGCTCTAGAATCAGTACACATCCTCCAGCCTCCATCTTTCTTTGGGCTCAATACTGCTGGTACAGCACATGGACTCAAACTTTCTCTAATCAGTCCTTTGTCCACCAATTCTTGTACTTGTTCCCACTTCTATTTTCTCTCTTGGGATTCATTCTCCCGTAGAAGGCTCTTTTACTGCGTATTTGAACTGTGATGTACCCATCTCGATGGTCGATCTTCCTCAAAAAATACCACACTAAATCATCGACAACAATGTCGGCCACAATAATCATCTAAGTACTCTTGTACCCCACTGCAATGATGAAATTTTGTAGAAGTAAGAACTACTTTAGGTTTGGCAAACTAAAGCAAAGCTTACCTCTTTTCTTCTATTCAATGCAGATATTCTTCCCGTCAAAGAGAGAACAAGGTCTTTTGGATCAATCAAATTTCCACCGGATGCCTCTTGTTCCATGGGCATCAAGAAGAAGTACACCATCTTCAAGAACTTAGGTGGTTTCTTGCCATCATGCACTGCTGCTCTGTCAAACTGCCAAGGTCTACCTAGCAGTATATGACACACATCCATGGGCATTACATCACACAAAACTTTTTCCTTGTACTTGCCCATTTGTAGCTCTATTTCACACTGTTCTTTCACAACCAGCTGGTGCCCTTTATGCAGCCAAGACACCCTATAGGGAGTTGGATGCTCCCTTGTCTTAAAATTCAACTTCTCTATCACCTCAGTGGAAACCAGATTGTCTGTGTTGCCACTATCAATGACTAGCTGGAAGCATTTCCCTTGGACTTTGCAGATGATCCTAAACAAAGTCTTCCTTTGTGCAGGCTCAGTGACTTCTTTAGCTTGCTTCAACAGGACCTTATTTACCACCAAGGATTCTCCCCTCTCTAGAAGAATTTCTTCTTCAATTTCTACCTCTTCTCCAGCCTAGGTAACAACAGCATTTATTCGACCAGCACCCACATTCTCTGGACACTCATAGTGCTTATGTCCCACTCCCTGACATCTATAACAACTCAAATCTCTGCCTCTGCCTCTGCCTCCTATTCCTCTTCCTCTGTAAGAACCCCTTCTGCCCTTTGCATAATCCTCTGTAGATGCATTCTGAGGTGAGCTACTGTCAGCTCCATTCCTGGGTGTAGGCTTTCCTCTACCACCCTGACTTCCCTTCCACGTAGCACTTCTTTGTAAGGGATCAAGCTCTAGAGTTTCTCCTCTGCTTTCAAGGCCATCTGGTAGGCCTCTTCCACTGTCTTAGGAGACAGGAGACCAATCTCATCTTGGATCTCCAGCTTGAGACCATTCACATATCTAGCAGTCTTCTTTGGTGTGTCTTGGAATTTTCCAGCCCTTATGCTTACTCTGTAGAATTCCTCTGTGTACTCCTTTACTGTCAGCAACCTTTGTCTCAGGTTCTGCATCTGTTTATACAATGTCAGTTGGTAATCACTAGGTAAGAATTTACCTTTCAATTTGGCCATCATTCTGGTCTAGCTCTTGATAGGTTGCTTGCCAACTCTCCTCCTTTCTGCCTGCACTCCATCCCTCCAAAGTGCAGCACGTCCCTTCAGCTTTGTTACTACAAACTTGACTTTTTTATCTTCACTTATTTCTTCATAATCGAAGCACTTGTTTAATTCATTTATCCAGTCCACCAGCTCCTCTGGATTCAGTCCCCTTGCATAGCTTGACACTTCAATTATGGGCTTAACTGAAGACCCCAGAACAGTTCTAAGGAGCCTCATGTCAGGAGGAATTTCCACATTTTCTTCAGCTTCTTCTGTCTCAGGTTCGCTGATGTCTTCAGGATCTCTGGGCTGTCTTCACTCCATGGCATCTATTCTGGCCTTGACCCTCTGCAACATCCCCAACACCTCAGTGTTGGCAACAGGTCTCCTTTTGCCAACACCTCTTCCAACTCGGATTGCCATGTCAGCAAAGGCAACTTCAGACTGGCTTTGATACCACTTTTGACGCAGCCAAACTGAATTTGGACTCAAGGAGAAGTCGGTGACATGGCTCTGTCTTTTTTTTTTTTTCTTTTCCTTGGAATCTTATTTATCAAATTCGGGGAATTTGATAAATAAATATCATTTGACAACCTTTGAAAATTTAAATATATCTCTCGCTTTATATTACGCTACCCGACCTTATAGCCGATGATTAAACTTTCAATACCTTATATTTTATTTCCCGGCTCATATACATTTTCTCCGGACTTAGGACTAAAGTTATAACCTTTGCACCTTATAATAATATTCTACGTGATTTATATAAATGACTTACAATAAACCATGGGCTCTTTTATTAAACTTCGTGCATATTCCCCAAGCGACCATCGTCTAATTGCCTTTTTCCAAATCAATGGCTCGTATGCATTCCGCTCGGCATCCGGCGTCGGTTTTTAACGCGCGAAGGCACACTTTAAGGGGCGGTTTTGGAACAGTATCCTAAGCCACATGTTGAACGCTAAATGGAATCGCTCCTCGACCCAAAAATACCACCCAGGCACCAAAAACGGTGTGGAATGGGGAAATCCGCCTTCCAAAACCACTCGCGGTTTTTGCACAGTGTTTAAGCAGGGCTCCTCGTCGAGTTGCGTTCTCCTTTGGTTATTCTCGTTTACTAACTCCGGGTTCAATCTCTGGTTGGGGGATTCAATTAACACGAACAATGTAATTTTCTTTATTATGCGGGATTTCCATTACCATAAACCAGAGTTCCACGGCCAGGACTCCCTGTACAGGCCTCGCCTGTGGCTGGGTAGATTCACAGGGTTATTCAAAAAATTTACGGGAATTCAAAGACAGGGAACGGAATACCAGTACACAAACACCTCACAATCAAACAAATTTCCCCACAATTAACATTTCAAGACAATTAGATAATCAACAAGCATAATTCATTTAATTGGAAGCAATCGAAAATGTACAGAGTGTATTGTAGAAATTTCTCTATTCCTCCTCTCTACCTCTCAATGCATCCAAGGATTCAATTTATATACATTATAGTGTGACTCTTCGGTTCCTCTATGAGGACCGTTTCAGAAAACCGAAAGCCTAATTACAATGTATTCAATAACTGAACTGACAGCTGGATCGAGCCTAACTGTTCGACTCCTACAAGTTCTAACTAATCTAAATAATACAGTCAGCTGAGGTATTGACACCTAGCTATTACAATTTAAATGTTTCGAACCCTACTAGCCACAACATGTGGACAAAACTTCCTACATTGCTGGCTATTGTTTAATGCCCCTGCATCAAACTCAAACCCTTTCGGATGTTGTGCTTCCTATTTCTATGTCAAACTGAGTCAAATCTCTTCCAGCAACACAACTTCGACCCCTAGCTTCAGAATTTCAGTCTGTGCTATAGGTCTAAAATTTTTGGCCCTCCCAGCAACAGTTGCCACCACAAATGTGATCTCATTCTTTCCTCCCAAGGATTCTTCATACATTCTCTTGCTTTTCTCCTTCTTCTGGTGCTTGAGGATGACTTAATGTGACCTTCACTAACATTATTTCTCCTATTTCTTCAAAATTGAACTTGTAGAAGAAAATCCCCAGTCCAGCTGCAGAAACCTTAGCATTCCTTCGCACATATGAGAGATAAATAGGCAAGAAAAAATTATTCTTCATCCTCTTCCTTCGTTGCTACCTTCTTTCTCTTCTTCTTTACTTCGATGAGTGACTGAATGAGTGTCTTCCAAGGAGGTAGAGTTCCCTCCTTTATATACCCTTCTAAAGATGGACGTGGCTCCTCAAAATTCGCTGACTTTCGAGCTTCTAGGCCGACTTGGTCTTGAAGGGAATTTTGACACTTCAAAAGACAAAAATAATTTTCTTTACAAGTTACAATGTTCCTGAAGGGGACTTCAACTTATGACAATGACTCTTTTGACTCCTTGACCTAGGACAAATCCTAGAAGCATTCAATGGGTGCTTGATTTCTAAAATAACAAGCCTTGAGCATGAAACTCATGCTCCAAAAGTAATAATAATAATTTTTCTTTCATTTTACAATATTCAAAAATCAAAAGGACATTTCATATTTATGAAGACCAAATATAGTTACACATTGAATATAACAATACAACACAATTCATTTCTTGAAAAATAGAGAGGATAGAGAGATCGCCTACATTAAAATATAATACTCCACATAGAACAAAGAAAGAATTGATGTACGATGACACCAATGAATGGGAAAAAAAAATATGGAAAAGGCTTGCACCAGCCTGAATGGTATCTTTTATTAAAAGGGAGATATTATTTGCTAGCTAAGACAATTAGTTCCAAAAGAAACTAGGAACTCTAAGAAAACTAAATAATTGTCATTGGAATCACTTATGAGAGTGAAACTAAAAATTACATATAAATCAATCTACAAACTGGTTGGAATATATATCAATGAGGGATAGGGTCTAATCCTATTTTATTTGCAGATTGCCAATATGTATAGTTGTGAAATCCATTTTAGGCTAGTGGTCTGACTCACTCGTAAAGACTCCATCGTTTAGATCACAAGCTGTCGTTGTTTGGGCGCAATGCATTGTTCATTGTTGTCTTCCTCCTAAGATTCGAACTCATGCTCTAGCCATGACTCACGACAGACTAGGTCAGTAACTAGACTCCAGTCTCGACTCTACAAACAACGGATGTCAATACGAAATTTCATGTTATAGAAAAAGTAATTGCATGTTGTAATACCTAATAGGTCCACCCTATAACTAATTCGAACTTGGTCCAACCTCATCCTTTTTCCTTAAATAGTCTCTAAACCAATAGAATTCTCTTCTGAATTAAATATATTCCACTCAAAGGGAAGGCACCAAAATTCGTTATATCATAGTGCTCATGCATAAGTATTTCAACTATAGTGATTTATTGTTTCAAGATTGTTTAGAACTTTATTTCTATAATAAAAAAGGAATTAAGAGAAGGGTTTTGTAACTTGGAAGTTTAAGAAAGATGATAGTGTGATAAATATTTTGAAATTTAAATCTAATATAAGCTAGATAATCTAAGAGAAAGTGTTTTCTTATATTCAACACTCTTGGTGTCACAAGGTGACACTCTCTTTCATCCCATGATGTTTTGAGAATTGAATGGAACTCACTTTCATTATAGATCTCATTATAATTTTTTCTTGTTTTAGCGATTCTTATTTTCTTCTTTAGACTAGTCAAGATACATACAAACTTTTTATTTTCAAGATAATATTTAATTTTCATTTTCCCCTCTACCTCTATATCATCCCTCAATTACTCAAATTTTGATGTAAAATATTGTTATATTATCCTTATTCGACTCAATGATTTCCTCCTTTATCCCCTAATGGTCTGGCCAAGATTATGCATCCTAATGCATTCTTTGCTTTAGTTGAAGGTGATTTTGGTTAGTGTTAGAAACATTTCTAGGAAATTTCTTGTCTTCTATGTTGTTTAACCTACTGTTATACATAAGATACCTAGTCATTTTCATGTTTTCAATGGGGGAGAAGATTCATCAATGAGGAGGATAAGATAGTGTGTATTTCCTTTAATCTTGAGATTGTATGTTATAAACCACTTTTTGATTTGTTCTATCCTCCTCCATGACTCTTTAGAGACACGATATCTCCAAACATTCCATCCATATAAAATAACAAGGGCGAAAAGAGTCTCAAGAGGATATTTTTCATTATCTCATATCCAAAGATCTATTTACTTACAATAACTTTCAAGTCCATCATAATTCTTCCATCCTCCATTTAAAATTTTGGCAATGTTATATTTCTAGTTGAGCTTGTGATGGATATCACTTTTAATATATTTGTATGAATGAAATTCGTCGAAGTTGTTTTTGTCATATATGAAGGTATTGTATGTGATGTTTTTATATTTAATTATCATGAATTTAATTTTTTTATTATTAATAGTTTTTACCATATTGGAGCATAAGACATGGAGGGTTACTAAATTCTTGTCCATATCTTAATAACTCCTTACTAAGGAAAAAATATAATTGGCATAAGGAAGAGTGATGACCATACCAAAGAGAGTGGGGCCAACACAACCTACTTCTTCCAAACACTCCTCCAACTTATCAATGTGTAAGCCAAAAATGGTTGGGGACAAGGAGCAACCTAATATGAAGAGCTGAAATAGTTGTCTATCCAAGTGTACCAAGCATGAAGTGCTCGCTTCAGCCCATACAACGCTCCTTTGAGTCCGCACACATGCGACTCATTGTTGAAGATCTCAAATCCTTCAGGTTGCTCTATGTACACCTATTCCTCAATGATCCCATTGAGAAACGCAATCTTCACATCCATCTGATGAATAAGCCAACCCATCTGCTCTGAGAGAGCTAGGATGGTCCTTATGGAAGAATACCTTATGACAGGTGCAAAATTTTCTTCATAATCTATCCGCTTGATCTATGAGAAGCAACGTGCCACAAATCTGGCCTTGTATTTCTCAACACTACCATCAGCAACTTACTTTACCTTGTAGATCCATCTTGAACCTACCACTGATTTATCAACTGGCCTTGGAACAATTTCCCAAGCACTGTTTTTGACAATGGAGTCATATTCCTCCACCATTGAATCTACCCATGTGGGCTCCTGCATTGCTTCCTGAAAGGAAGATGGCTCAATCACAATACATTTTCTCATGAGAGCCATGTATCCAGTAAATTGGTCACGAGATTGTCTTTTTCTGTGCTGTGAAGTAGGGGCTCCTACATTTTGTGCAACATCAAGTCTCATCCTATCAGCTTCTGTGGTATGCCTTTTGCTAGTTCTGATGGTTGGCTCTGCGTGAGTGGACTCCTCCACTCCCTGAACCTTCTCCTATGGCTGATCCACATCTAAAGACACATCTTTGGGAACCAACAGTTCCTCTTCCGCATGCAATTCTAGCTCCCTCTCAAGTGACAACTTCATGGCTTTTCCCTCTTCGAATGTTATATCTCGTCGCATAACAGTCACTTTACTATTAGGAAAATACACACGATAATTATGGGGTGTTTTTCTGTACCCCACAAATATCCCAACTTCAGCAGTTGGCTCCAGCTTCTTCCTAGTGTTCTTGGTCACATGCACATACACAGATCAGCCAAAAGCTTAAAGTGTGAAACATCTGATTTCTTACCAGTGAAAGCTTCTTCAAGTGTACTCATGCCAAGTACTCTATGAGGACAACGATTTTTCACATAAACCATAGTGTTGCACGTTTTCTCCCACAAATGCATTGGTAGGCCATGATTGTGCAACAATGCTCATGTTGCACCGAAAATCATTCTATTCTTCCTCTCCGCGACCCCATTTTGATGTGGGTTATGAGGCGTTATGAGTTCTCTTCGAAATCCCTCTTTGCTATAGAAGTATCTGAATTCGTTAGATATGTATTCTCCACCATTATCTCTCCTTAGAGCCTTCACTTGCGTCCCTGAATTTTTCTCCACCAATGCCTTAAACTCACAGAACTTTGAGAATGTTTGATCCTTCTTCTAAATGAGTAAGATCCACATTTACGAGAAAAGTCATCAACAAAAATAACATAATACTTATTTTTGTTGTTAAAGCAACTGAGAATGGTCCACACACATCTATGTGAAGTCTCTCAAGGATCCCCAAAGCATGGTTCTCCTTTTCATGAAAGGTGCACTTTACATACTTCCCCATGGTGCAACCCTTACACTGATCTAATTGAGTAAGTGTTCCCATTGGAAGTCAAGTAGATATTTGCTGCATGACTTTCAAGGCTCCATGATGAATATGGCCCAATCCCATGTGCCATAATTCACCCTCATCCCAGCTCACCACTTTTTCTGCCTTGCCCATCATGGCATCGCAGCCATCTACCTCCAGCTAGCATAAAGCTAAAAACCCCACTATCATATATTATGTATATATCATGGATCATGAAAAAATATCATACAAATCTCCAATCCAAGAGCTCTCAATACATCATACAATTTTCCACACTCTCATACAAAAAATGGCAAGTTCCTTAGCCAATTTACTGCCTCCACACATCCTGTCTCCACTGTGCAATCCCACCTGATAGAAATCCCTAAATGAATGGAATCTTGGATGCCATGACTGCGCAATCCACATTGGCACATCCAATGTATGTGTGGTCACATGTGTGCAACCACTAATGTCACAAATGATAGTCAAATTGTCCTTTTCACCTACATCTCAATTGGGTCTCCACTAGGTCTGACATGCATGTAGTTAATAGTAGTAAATCTGTAGATGCATGTGAGACCACTGATTATGAATGAATTAATAATTAATTCACTTTATCTCTCACTAGTGTATCTTCAGTTACAGCTAGCACAATTGAGTTTAACTCACTTAAGTAAGTTAAACTACTTTACAACTCTTATAGTTACTACACGTCCAACTCTGTTACAAATTTGAATCACTCAGTTACAACTAAGTCCATTGGCATGTCCCACCAACCAACCACTCAACTCGAAATTCCTATAGCTAACTGATTTTCCACTTCAGTTAACTATTTCCAAGTTCTCATTGAGAATAGATTATTTTTTATCGTCCAACTAATATTAAGGGATAATAATAGCCAACATGCATATTGCAATATATAAATAGAAATTGCACATACATCTATAAATAGACCTCATCTATAAATATAATTTTTGATGGCCGACCTTCTTATTTACCCACATTATTCACTTACTTGTGAATATAAAAATGCATTCCTAGTTTTCCCCAAATAATTTTAAATCTGGGCAATTTCACAACATTTGATGCAGAGGCACTTTTCCTCTTCTATTGGTTACAAAACCAAACAACCCAGAAATTCGCATCTATATGCAAAAGCTTCACTTTTTAATCAATGGTAAAAACCATATAATAAGAATCCAATTCATGATATTCGAATTAACATTCGAATAATGCAATGACCCAAAGAATTAAACCTTCGTTCTTACCTCAACCATATTAATATCTATTATGCCCTCTATTCAAATGTTAAGAGTCATTATAAATAAACACTTGGCTTTGGATTTACATCTCGACACTAATACATATGATCCCATGCGACCGTAGCAATTTAAAGTTCGATTTCAAAGTTCATTGACCCAAATTGCAAACATGGTTCTCACACCAACTCACTGTAATTTCACCCTTGGACTTTATCACAATGCAATATAATAATGACCCCAGCTAAACATTCCATTCGATTAATTACAACTACGATTCAAGCAAACCATTCATGAATTTATCCCATGTGAATATATCATTCAAACGCTTGGCTTTTGGTTTAAAATACAAAGCTCCAGCGTACATTAAAAGGAACTTTCGGGCCCACAGCTAACACTTACCTTGCGTTAATATCTTCACAACTTCAAGTGCGAATGCCCTTGGATCTATCGCTTACAAGATCGGACGAGGATCGCATTTCTTTAAGAACAGGACTTTATCACTCGAAAATTATGCGAAATGCATGGTTTTTGGAAACCACCTCTACATTACGTGTCGATCAGGGACCCATATCACATTTTTTTCCCCAAACTGCTTACCATTTAAAATTTATGTGATACCCACTTGTGGGTTTGCAAAACCACCTTCATTGTTTAATCTCACACATTCCTCCATTCTTTAACTCGAGCATCTCTACGACTGAGCGATGCTTCGATCACTGCCTCTCTTGGTTTGGTTCAGCCACGACCGGATGTCCACCTTAAAAAGGAATCTCCTCATTCCTTTTAATTTCCAACGGACTCGTATTCTATCCTTACTGTTCACCGATTCATTCTCCGGTTCACTGCTACGAATACAATCAGATCTCAATTGAAAACCAATCGACTCGAATTCTCTTGAACCCTTACATGCAGAGTTAGGTTCTGCACGGGTTCACTGTTTTGTGGCTTAACCATGGAATTGATATCAATTTTACAAATCAAATTCCTTATAGATTTCCTCAAAATTACTTTACACAGGTTCACATTTGTATCAAATGAATTTTGAAAAGATTAAATCCTTTCCACACTGAGACTTATGCAAAATGTCTGACTCAATAAAGCTCGAAGAAACCAAATTTATTCTTCATGCAGAGGGTAATAACTTAAATTACTCCTCAATATAATAACTCAGGAAATAAGAAAGAATCGAACCCTCTCTCAATCATACAAGTATTTCATACATTCGATTCAATTCAACATGTATCCAACTTATCATATGATTTGAGACATGCAATTAAATACTTTACTGGAATCGATCCTTTCAGTGATCGATTCACCCAATTTGCAAGTCAAATTGAAATACACAGAGCCTCATACACAAATCAATCCGACTCTGAATTCCTTTGTATAAATAAAACTAAATTAATCACAAAAATTACTTCCTCTGTGGCCTGATCTTCAATTCGATGGCCTTCTATCCTCTGTCTCTAATTCCATTCTGCTACTTCCTACCTTCCTATCTACCTGTAGGCTTACATTTATACCGTTTTAAAAGTGAATTGATTCAGTTCCCTTAACAACTCACCCAAGACTCTTGGAATTCTTAGAATCCTAAATTTAGACTCAATCCCTAAAATAACTGAAAATGATTCTAACTAATCATCTACCTCTCATGTTCTCTAATGGTTCGAGAACATTTACAATTCCTCACTAATTTATTCAAAATACTAATAATCACATGAGAATTTGGAAACATAAGACACCCCTTTTCCTTATAAAAATACAAAGTATTTCTTGGGCCTAATGCCCCTGCATCAGACTCCCAAGGTTAAAATTGATCATGATCTCCTGATTATGTGCTTTGAGTCCTTTTCTTCTTGGACCCCATACTTTGCTTTGCTGTTGTCCAACAGCTGCCTTATTCTTCAACTGCACTTCTCGAGGTCTCCATATCTTGTTTTGCAAATTACCTCCAGCTATACTTTCAGAATCTCTTCTTGTCTTTCCTTTGCTAAAATCTGTCTGCTTTCTTGCTATTGTCTGCTGCTTCTGAGACACCTTCATCATTAGTTCTCTGATGTTTTCAATTTCTCTGTCCAGTTTATTTTCGACATGGAAATTTCTTTGCCCACTGCTGTTGTCTCCAATTTTTGTTGCTGCCAATGCTGCTACTGTTACTGCCTCCAAGAATTTCGATGTTTTTACTCCGGCTCTTGCTCTTAATTGTTGATCCTTTGCGACCACCCTATTATCCATACCCTATTGTCTTCTTCTACAGAAAAACTCTTCCTGAATATCTCTTAAGATATCTCCCTCTGCAACGATTTTCTTCTGTTCATCACCTGCAAATTTATCTTCAAAAAATAAAATATCATTTAATCCTCTATCTATAGTAACATACTCATTCAGTATACTAGTAAGCATAATCAAATTTTGCAAACTATTATCTTCTCCTTTCACAACTTCAAGCAATTTTACTCTAGTGTCTACAATCTCTTTCTCCTATTTAAATGTTTCCAGCAAACATTTCAGCCACTCATTTTGTACTTGTTTCACATCCTCAATATGTTGCATTTTAAATTCAACATCCTCTTCTTCTTCTCGGAAAATCTTCAGTAGTTGTCCCTTATACGATTGATTGATTCCGGCAATCAAATCAAGTTACTCAACCATTGTGTCCTCATCCTCTATCAGAACAAAATTCTTATTCTTCATCACTCTGTCAGTCTCAAAAATTTGTCCCACAGTCTGCTCTTGGCTCATCAGACAAGCCAATTCTTCCTTGTCACCAATAGTAACAAGTTTCTCCATGATTGTTTCACCTTCTTTCTGCAACAGTTCTTCTTCCCTTAGGACAATTCTAAGTGGTGGATTTCCTCCTGCAATACCTGTAAGCACAATCAAATTTTCAGTTTCAAAATCACAAGACCCAATGGTCTCAATTGATGATCCAGTCACCAATTCTTCTCTCTGCAGTTCCAAGTCTTCTTCAGGACTCAGAAAATCTTCACTATCTTTCTCCTTAGCTTCTAGAGTTATCTCCACTATTCCAATCACCATGTTAAAATGATGATCCTTCACTATGCTTTCAGCTAACATAGCTTCCTTCTTATTAACTTTCCTGACAATTTCCATTTGTTGTTCTTCTTTGCCTGCATAATTAACACATGAACCTTCAGCACTAAAATTACAAGGTCTCAATACTTCTTCCTCCTCTGACAACACATCAGTATGTTTCTTTGAGTTTCCTCCCAATTCCTTTGTTATCACATCAGTATGCTGTTTTTCATCCTCCATGAGACTGTCAGCTAGTCTCTCCTTCTTCCCATCATCTGCTTCATGAACACTATCCATGAAGACCTTCCTACCCTGCTTCCTTAGCAAATTATCCTATGCATAGGTCCTTTGTTTCTCCAATTCTCTTCTTTGAAAATCCAACCTTCTATACAATTTAACAACTTCAATTGGAGTAGATTTTAGGAACTTCACACAACCCTTTATAATTTTGCTTGCTCTTGACCAATCATCTGCTGGTCCTTCTCTCTCTGCCTCAATATTCCGCTGAATATCCTCATTAGACTCCTTTGTCTTCAATTCATGCTGACATATTGCTATCTCATCATTGATCTGAATAGATTTCATATTCAATTTCTCCTCCTCAACAAACTTTAAAGCTTGTTCATCTCCCTATGATGTACCTGCAAACATACACAACTCCTTATTTTTATAACCACAAGAATTTTCAGTCTTGGTTGCTTCATTTATCAGTGCCTCAGACTGATCCTCCTCTTTTGTAGACCCTGTTATCACCTCACAATTTTCAGATTAAAAAATACAAGGCTTTACATCATCCATCTGATCTGGACATGTCCAATAACTCAGGAAATCATCAATGATTTTCTCTTCAGCAAGACAAACTTCTTGTTGCCTTAAGTCTTCATCATGATTCACAAGATATTTTATAGATCTCCATTCTTCATCAGTACCATGTTCTGCTTCATAAACAGAAACTTATTTTCTCAAATCAACTGCTCTGAGTTCTATACATCTCAACTGTACATCCATCCTCTATTAAAGCTTTCTCAACTTTTCTACAAACTGCATGTTCTCTTGCTGTTCTCTTCTATGTTGTAGCCTTGGCCACTTTACTCTCTTCTTCATGAGCCAACCAACTCTCTGGATTTCCTCTATCATCATCTTCAGTTTGTTAAACTGTTCTCTGAGCTCAGCTACCTCTTTCTCATATTCTGCATCAGTCAATTTCTTCCTCATGCCATTTTTCCTGGCATCTTTTTCCTGTTTTCTATTGTGGCCTCTCTCTGAACCTCTACCATCTCTTCTATGACTATCAATAGTCATCCTTTTCTCCATGATTTCCTCGCCCATAAGATGCACCAAGCCTCTACAATAGGAAGCTCCCTTTCTGCCACATACCTCACCAATCCTTTCCTCCGGATCTAGGCTTTTGGCAAGTACTAGTCCCCTATCTGCTGGAACCTTCTGAGCACTCTCTTTTGCTCTCTCTAGGCTTCACTCTACAAATTTTAGAACTCATTCAACCTTTGTTGAATTTCCTCAAGATTTTGCCACAATTTCTTCTTCACTTTAGAATCCTCTGATGGACTCTTTCATCACTGCTCTCAAAGCTGTGATCTACTTTTGCTGAGATTTCTTCAATTGCCTGCAATCTGAATTATGCAAACAATTCTTCAAACTAGAGTTAAACACCACTCATAAACTCACCTTTTCTTGAGAACACTGTAATTTTCCTCCCTATTCAACCTTTAGCTGAATATCAGGTTCATTGCCATCATCATCAAAACTCTGTCTTCACTTTCTGCAACCATAATTCTGCAATCATAAATTTCAAACCAGATTTAAAATTATGTTCCCTGCAAGATCCATGAATGATCTTGTTCTTCATTCATCCAGTTCTGCAAATCTCTGTTCTCTTCACCCCTCTTCAAATCTGCAATCACTCTTAAACAGATTTAAAACTTCAAATTTCCTTCACTATTTCAGTACACCTGCATTTCAAAAATTTATTTTCAACGAGCTATTCCATCTTTGATACCGCTTGATGGCCAGCCTTCTTATTTACCCACATTATTCACTTACTTGTGAGTATAAAAATGCATTCCCAGTTTTACCCAAATAATTTTAAATCTGGGAAATTTCACAACATTTGATGCGGAGACACTTTTCCTCTTCTATTGGTTACAAAACCAAACAACCCAAAAATTCGCATCTATATGCGAAAGCTTCACTTTTTAATCAATGGTAAAAACCATATAATAAGAATCCAATTCATGATATTTGAATTAACATTCGAATAATGCAATGACCCAAAGAATTAAACCTTTGTTCTTACCTCAACCATATTAATATATATTACGCCCTCTATTCAAATGTTAAGAGTCATTATAAATAAACCCTTAGCTTTGGATTTATATCCCGACACTAATACATATGATCCCATGCGACCGTAGCAATTTAAAGTTCGATTTCAAAGTTCATTGACCCAAATTGAAAACTTGGTTCTCACACCAACTCACTTTAATTCCACCCTTGGACTTTATCACAACGCAATATAATAATGACCCCAGCTAAACATTCCATTCGATTAATTACAACTGCAATTAAAGAAAACCCTTCATGCATTTATCCCATGTGAATATATCATTCAAAAGCTTGGCTTTTGGTTTAAAATACAAAGCACCAGCGTACATTAAAACGAACTTTCGGGCCCACAGCTAACACTTACCTTGCGTTAATATCTTTGCAACTTCAAGTGCGAATGCCCTTGGATCTGTCGCTTACAAGATTGGACGAGGATCGCATTTTTTTAAGAATATGACCTTATCACTCGAAAATGATGTGAAATGCGTGGTTTTTGGAAACCACCTCTACCTTACATGTCGATCAAGGACCCGTATCACATTTTTTTTTCCCAAACTGCTTACCATTTAAAATTTATGCGATACCCACTTGTGGGTTTGCAAAACTACCTTCACTGTTTAATCTCACACATTCTGCCATTCTTTAACGCGCACAACTCTACGAACGAGCGATGCTTCGATCACTGCCTCTCTTGGTTTGGTTCAGCCACGATCGGATGTCCACCTTAAAAAGGAATCTCCTCATTCCTTTTAATTGCCAACGGACTCATATTCTGTCCTTACTATTCATCGATTCATTCTCCGGTTCACTGCTACGAATACAATCAGATCTCAATTGAAAACCAATCGACTCTAATTCTCTTGAACCCTTACATGCAGAGTTAGGTTCTTCACGGGTTCACTGTTTTGTGGCTTAACCATGGAATTGATATCGATTTTACAAATTGAATTCCTTATAGATTTCCTCAAAATTACTTTACACAGGTTCACATTTGTATCAAATGAATTTTGGAAAGATTAAATCCTTTCCACACTAAGACTTATACAAAACGTCTGACTCAATAAACCTCGAAGAAACCAAATTTTTTCTTCATGTAGAGGGTAATAACTTAAATTCCTCCTCAATATAATAACTCAAGAAATAAGAAATAATCGAACCCTCTCTCAACCATACAGGGATTTCATACATTCGATTCAATTCAACATGTATCCAACTTATCATATGAATTGAGACAGGAAATTAAATACTTTACTGGAATCGATCCTTTCAGTGATTTATTCACCCAATTTGCAAGTCAAATTGAAATACGCACAGCCTCATACACAAATCAATCTGAATATAAATCCCTCTGTATAAATAAAACTAAATTAATCACAAAACTTACTTCCTCTGTGGCCTGATCTTCAATTCGATGGCCGTCTATCCTCTATCTCTAATTCCAGACTGCTACTTTCTACCTTCCTATCTGCCCATAGGCTTACATTTATACCATTTTAAAAGTGAATCGATTCAGTTCCCTTAATAGCTCACCTAAGACTCTTGGAATTCTCAGAATCCTAAATTTAGACTCAATCCCTAAAATAACTAAAACTTATCCTAACTAATCACCTACCTCTCATGTTCTCTAATGGTTCAAGAAAATTTACAATTCCTCACTAATTTATTCAAAATACTAATAATTACATGAGAATTTGGAAACATAAGACCCTGCTTTTCCTTATAAAAATACAAATTATTTCTTGGGCCTAATGGCCCTGCATCAATTTTCTCATGCATCTATAAATAAACATCCACCTAAAAATAGCCTGAGGCTCCATCCTAGTGTAGGTGTGTAATTTTCACTAGGATCTTCTTGTTGAATCTCAACAGAAAAGGATTGTAAATTTTAAGAAATTCAAACTTTAAATTTCACCCTCGTTATTATTATTGTATTAAGAATAGAGTTATGGTGAATTTTTACCTTTATTACTATGATTAATGAGAAACACAAAGATTTCCTTTTAGTTGTATCCTGAGATTTTTGAGTAGAAAATTCTGAAGGCTTTGGGCCTCGTCGATGGGAGATTTGTTGCTTCTTTGTGCCATAATTATTTCCTTCTTTTCTGCAATTATTGGCTATTTTTATTTCATAGAATTAAGTTCATTTGATCATTGTGTGATGTTAGAATTATTATTTATGATTTAACTTTATGTTTGAATAGATCTTTAGGCATCATTACTTTTACATTCGAATATTTTTCTATGATGAATTTCTTAAATTAAGCCACATGTTACCCTTAATTGTTATTCTTTCTTGTTGATGTTAGACATTGAATGATTAATTATTGTTATGTCCAGTTAATGTTTGAGTAATTGATTGTTGTTCATTTTCTATAATCTCTCTTTTCATCAGATTAGCTACTGCAGATTCCAGATAGTAATATTTTAAGTGTGATTTCCTTTAATGCATATGTTTGAGTTCATTTTCCATACAAGTCAATTATGATTGGATCTAGATTTATGGATTGAATATGATTTAAGATTTGTTCTTGGAATTTTTTTAGATGATTGAACTTCGAGAAGTAGAAATTGATTATTGCAACCATTGAGTAAAGTTTACAATCATTTAGTTCTGAAATAACCTCCAATTTAACTCCATAGACAGTGCCAACACTCTTGAAATAAACAGATGCATCCCAGGTTGATAATTAATGTAGGTATTAAGATTGATTTGTATAGTAATCTTAGTGAACCAACAAACTGAATGGCCAAGTAGAATTTGTTAACAATACTTTGACCACTATGACCAAACGGATTGTCAGAATTCATAAATGAAATTGGCATACTATGATTTTTTCAGCCTTGTGGACATACAGTACCTCCACAAGAAAATGACAAGCTTTACTCCCTCGCAACCTGTTTAAGGTTTGGAGGTAGTTTTGTTGATTGAATGTGAAATTTTGTTGTTGAAACTGGCCATTGAGTTGTTACCAGCTACCTCTACAGAGGAAAAGTGTTTTTGTACTTAGAACGACTATATGAGACTCGTCATGATGCTCCACTGGCTAGTGAGGATCATAAGAAACAAGATAATGTAATATTCCCAAATTTTCACATGATATTTGGAATATTAGAGTTCTCAATTTTCTTAATGAATTAAGTAAATAAAAGGGTGGAGGGACCCATAATCCTCAAGAAGAATAAATATCCACTTTTTGTGTGTAAATGTGGATTGATTAAGCCTAGATCTACATAATGGGGTAGTGGAGAAACTACTAATGTGAATGGAGTAGAGATCATGTCTCATTAATGAGATAGATCATGGAGGTTGAAGCAGTCAACTGAGATCATGGAAGGCATATAACGTAATATCATAGAGCATTCATGATGAAGTGATGGAGGAATTCATTCAATTAATGCACACATGATGGAGAGGGTGTAGATTGTATGTAGACATGATGGATGACTTCGAGAGACAGCGCAGTCAAACATGGAGGATTATGTCCACATGCACAATGCAGTTTAGAGGTGGGCCAAGGCATGGGAAGGCTCATAAACTATATAAAGGAGATGAAGGCAACAATGGAGGCATGATTTTTTATTATTCATGTAAGGTTCTGTTTAGATTTGGAATTGTCATTTGACATTCCATGCTTTCTTTGGTTGTTTAACTAATATTGCAACTGTTGTTTGGTACTAGGTGTTCCTGGTCAGGAATCCCGCCTCTTTCATTGAGTAGCTCTTGGAAGAAGTTTGTACTTCATTCTCATCAAGCATTGGTGCCTCATTATTTCAATTCTCCGCAGAACACATACCTTCAGGAATTACACAATTTCTGAAGATCAGTTGGGAGGTGGAGGTTGTCTTCAGTACTTCAGTTGGAGAACCAGTGTAGGATTATTCCTATCACCTTGGGCTTAAAGGTCAGCATTCCCAGGGATTCATTTCAAATCTAGAATCAAGCCAAAAATTATTGACCTTCTATCAGCAGCAGTACCATCAAGGATTGCGCAGACCATTATTGCAGATCCAAAGGAGGAAGGAAGTTACTAGTATTTCAGCTAGTAATCCTGTGAGAGACCATCCCCTCACCTTGCCATCACCATTTCCATCGGCTTGGATTTTATTGCAACACATTTTAGCAGGTATAGAGCATCTCCCTCTTTTACAGTGTAGTTTTTGTAGCAGCTGCATATTCAGTTGCTACAACTTGAAGGAGGAAGAAGAGGAGACAATATCTCAAGCTCCTAACTTGTAGATCTGAAGGAGGGATCAACCCTCAAATCTTAGATCTCGTTTTATAACATATTTCAGCCATATTTGGAATAGATCTAGCTTCAGATCTGTATAACCTAGTAGTCAAAGGATCGAACCCTAGGAGGGTGATTTTCCAAATTTGTAGATCTAGAAAATCCTTTTTGGGTTATCTTGGGTTCCCATCACATTGGCGAAATCTTGAATCTTGGCATCATGATAGCTCCTGAGATCCATATATTTGCATTTCCTTTTGCAGAAGCTTCATATAGATCAACAACAAAAGGGATAACGCAGTATTTCTTCCTGTAAGCTCACTGGTTACGCAGTGCTAGTTGTAGCATGCTAGCAGGGTGATTGTAGGCCATCTCTTTGGCTAGATTCCCTCATATTTTGTACATTGTGTAACTGAATTCTCTCCACATAATAAAAAGGCTCAGCTTCTCTGTATATTTTGATGTTGTCTTTAGATTTATTGCTTACTTAGTTACAGTTCTTATATTGTGTTTCAGTATTACTGCATTTTCCCTTTTGGGATATTACAGTGGTATCAAAGCATGATATTTGACTCATCTTGTGGACACTTCATCTTTTGCATCAAAAGAAGAAGCTGATAGATGAGATCTATCATGAAGGAGGATTGTAGTTTTGCCACTCCTCTTTTTAGATCCATGCAAGATATCTCCAAAGAGGTCTTTCAAATGAAGAGGGAAAGGCAAAAGAAGGATCCAAGAAGAATATTTGATGAGGAAGGCCCAAGCACTTCCTATCAACAACCAAGAAGACCAGAGAATCATAGATCTCCTCATAGATCTATTATGCCCACTTTATTTGAAGAGGGTGAAAGGTATATTCATGAAGAAATAAATGAATCTGAGACCCATGAGACTCTCAATCTGTATCTTGAAGAGTACAAAGCACAATCTAGAGTATTAAAAGAGAGTCTAACTCTCCATCAATTCTTCTAACTCAAAGAAGAAAGAATATCCTATAGCAACAATAAAAGAAAGAGGCACAATAGATTCTATTTGCCTACATTTGATGGATATTCCTCAAGCACTGTTAAGGCTTGGAGGAAAGAGTTAGATCCATTTTTCAGGCTACATCCTATGGCTAAAAAAGAGGTTGTCTAGATTGCAGCACTTCATCTTCTAGGTGAAGCCAATGATTGGTGGTTTGGTCACATGGAGCATGCAAAGGTGACTAAATATTCATATTTCTTTCACAAGTTGAGAAGGAAGTTTGATGTGAGAAAACCAGGGATGTGTCATAAAGTGACATCTCCTAAGAAAACAAAAGAGGATGTCAATATTGTCACTCTATACAAGGAGTCACTACACTCACCACCAGCTGCAGAAGTACTTGCATCCGGAGAAGAGACACTTGCACTTTTGCAAGATAGTCTTGAGCTCTTGACACATAGAGTCCCATGAATGATTCAGGAGATGCATGAGGAAGAGGAGGAAGATTCGAGCACTGGTACATGGGTAGAAGAGAAACCATCACTCTTACCTGCAGTTGGAGACACCATTGTCCCGGTTGGAGGAACTCTTGTGTTCTTGCAAGAGGTTCCCACAAATCAGTTGATCCAAGGTATGCATACACATTCATCACATATTTTTTCAATAGATTTTATTGAAACTTATGAGGACATACCATCAGAGAAAATGCATAACCAAGGGTTAGAACAAAATGCCGATTTGAAGCAGCAACGTATCACAGTGCAGAGGACCCTTGATCTAATCAAGGAGGAGATGAGGATCTATCCCAGTTCATAATTTTTGAGCTACATTCAACCCTTTGAGTTGAAGTGTAGAATTTCATAAAATGGGATAAGCATGATCCTATGTACAATGACTAGTTATGAGATCAGTATTATGCCTTGCTTTGAGACAACACATGTATTACCATGAAAATCTATAGCACTGTCACTTAGTAGCAATGATAATGAAGAGGCCTCATTATTCTTGGAGCATTTTGAAGGTAGCTCCACTCAGGAAGCAACGGAGGTAAAGATGATAAATGGTAGACATCTTGAGATGAGGAATATTTTCTCCTTTCTTGATGAAACTTTTTCAATGAGCATCTCACAGCTCAAAGAGAAACTTCTACCTGCAGCAGATCCACAAAATATTTGGTTTTGGAGGGCCTTTGGTGAAAAGAGAATCTCATTGAGAGATCTCATTGGAGGTGAACTTCAATATTTCATGGAGTGCAAAGTTCTTCATCAGTTTGGGGAGGATGGTATTCTACAAAGGGAGGATACCATGTTTATGCAGTAAATCATTCATCATCCACATTGGGATGAGTTGGTGAGGATGATAAGCAAGGGGTTGCATGACCACTTGTAGATATATGACATGGGCTAGCAAGATTTTTTACGTTGGTTGCTCTTGGGAGAGTTCTTTTACTACCCAAAGGATCCTATTTCTTTTATCCATGCCTTGAAAAACACTCATGAAATGAAGAAGGAGGCATGGTTGCGCTGGCTGCTCTTGGGTGAGTATGGTTACCACCCAATAGCTCAGATTTTTCTGATGCATGCCTTGTGTATCAATGATAGAATGCAACAAAAGAAGGCATGTCCACTTGGGTTGACCATGAGAGAGTTTTTCCATCACATGACATCCCCTATGTCTATGTGTTTTGAATTATGTAAAACTTGGCATGTTACTCTCATCATGTGTATTGATGGTGTTTTCTTGTATTGGGCTGATGTGGCATTCCATATGTCTATAAGTATGTCTTTACTCCATGATGCACATGAGGAGGAGAGAAGGAAACAAGATCTCTTTTTTCTTTGGTTGATTTTGGCGGAGTTTGGCTTATCCATATTACATGGGGGACATGGAGGATGGCAGCAAAGGGCCTTACTCTGATGGTTAATATTGAGTGTAATATTCCAAAATTTCCACATAAGCAAATTGGAATATTAGATTTTGCTAATTTTACCTAGGAGAGGAATAAATGGGTAAGGAGGCCCATGAACAATAAAATATGAATAAATTTCACCTTAGTAAGGGAAGATATCACCTTAGGAGCTGGTTTTACACTTCCAAGTGTGAATAAGGAAATTTTAGATGGAGACATAGTCAATTTTGACTAAGTCAACAGCCATTCTTGAGGAGGAAGAAATACTCAAGTAAACTAGCTCAATGTGAACAAGGATCAGCCTAAGACACATATGAAAACTAGATTGAAGATATCTAGTGTGAAAAGAGGCATTGGAGGTGGATTAGTTGACCAAGTCAACAACGCAGCCACAAAAGGAGGGAAGCAAGCTAGGGCAGTGCAGTTTTGAAAGAGGAAGCTTCATGAAGAAGTCACCTCAACATTGTGTGGGGTCCGGGGTGAGGAGGCTCACCAAAGATGAAAGGAAGGCATAGCATCAAAGGGAGATCATTCATGTATTCATATTTCTTGGTCTAGAGATCAATTTCATACTTCAGCTATTTAGTCGGAGTTGCTGCACTACTTAGTGCAAGGATTCCTATGCAGGAATTCCATCCTCTCTTTGGATCAGCTTGCTTAAGGGATCAAAAGAGAAGGATTTGAGCTTCATTTTAGTATTTGGCTTGGGGCCATTCATCCACATTCAGCCACAGTGCAGTCTCATTCATAAAACTGCATCCTTTATGCAGCAGCAATAGCAGCACTACTGCACCCTTTTGATTTGATGCAAATCTTTGAGGAGGAGGTGCTCATTTCCCTCCGGGAGTTCTAATAAGAGGCCTAGGGCCATCTCTTTGTATTATTCTGATATCTCCTGTCATGTACATCCATGTTTAATACATACATGCAGTAACTGCATTATTTTCTACAGTACTATTTGTTATTCATGCATTTTGCCGGAAACCTTTGCCGGGTGTCTTTTTCTTTGTATAAATGAAGTTAAACCTCCATTTATCTGCAATTTGATTAATATAGACTTCATATCAGAATTATTTTATCATTTTATGTAGAAAAATGCATAGTAATTATGCTCTCACCGTATTCATAAATTTCTGTTTAGTAAAGTCATGGGAAATCAGTGTTTTCTAGCCTAGTCGGGAAAGGAGGAGCTGTTTAATATAGCCAGAAGCATTATTTTGAGCTGAAATTCGGATCATATGTCCCTCATGACCTAAGATATCATATCCAGCTATTTCCCTTGATTATTTTTGCGCTTATTTCTGAAAACAACCTTTTTAGGGCCTAAAACGCCCTTTTTCCCCATTCTCGGGATCATGAGACGAAATACCAGTTGTTGTTGTAGCTAAAAATGATTTCTATGTGTTTATTATGTATATTTTAAGCTTATTAATTGTAACAATACCGTTTCAAATTTGGAACGTTACAGTGGTATCAGAGCATGATCTCTGGCACAGCCCGTGAGATCAAGCTATTAGAGGAGAAAAGAGGAAAATAAGAGATCAAAATTATGGAGAGGATGAGCTTAATCTCATTCATTTTCATATCTAAGAATAAATAATAGATAAATTCATTGAAACTCCAATAGGGTTTCAAGGAGGAAAGAATTGCAGTGATACCTCTAGAGGGTTTCAAGAAGCAAAAGCAGATGCATGCACTTCCTGGTCTTTTAGAGGAAGTGGAGAGAAGGGAGACCACTTAGAGAATGAAATTCTGAGTGGGTATTTGGCAGAATACAAGTGCCAACCTAGGGCTTTCAAATAGACCCTATATTTTCCTCATTTTATTCAACTGAGAGAAGAAAGAAGACCTTGCAGCAAAGAAGAGATCAAAGGCAATAGATTCCTATTGTATAAATTTGATGGGTCAACTATAGCAAGAGCTTAGGCAAGAAATATTGAGGCATTCTTCATACTTCATCCAGTGGAAGAGAGGGAGGCAGTAGAAGTTGCAGCGTTGCACTTGGAGGGTGAAGCCAATGCTTGGTGGTGCAGTCACTTAAACCACACAAGGGTGACTTATTTTTCTGAGTTCACTCAAGAGTTGATCAGAACCTTTGATGAGGAAATATTAGAGGAGAGAAGACCCACACCACCATGGGAGGAGGAAAGTACCAGCGCTGCCATAGCCTTGAGAGAGCAGCCTTCTACATCATCAATTGGATCGGCTAGCACATTGAAGAGAGGACCTCTTGCAGCCATAGAAGATGTCCCAAAGACTCGCAGAGGTATGCATAAATTTTCATGTCTTAACATTTCAGAAAATTTTATGGAAAGGGTTGGAGATTTTTTTGCATATGGCCCAGGATCAAATGATATTGCTGAGATAAAGTAGCAGGGTTGCACTGCACTGTGCAAGTTTGAAGGATTAAAGGGAGATTTGAACCCTCAACCTCATGTATCACTGATAAGTTACACACAACCCTTGAGGTTGGAGTGTGAATTCTTGGAGGATGGAGTGAAATTTGCTCCAAACAAACTTATGCAGAGCCAAATGTTCATCTGGTAATTGACACATGAGATAGTCAAAATACACTGGAGGAGGGTTACAACACTTTCAAGAAGAAGCAACAAGGAGGATTTGCCTTCAGGCCACTTGTATCCTTATGGGTTGAACATTATCATTGATGAGAGATCTTTTCTTGGAGATCTCCAAGGAATTTCATTTCAGCATCTTATGAAATGCTAGGAGAAAAGTCTGATATGGAGGGATGGTAGACCTCATTGGAGGAATGCCAAGATGGAGGAAGCTAGGAGGCATCCACATGGAGATGAGTGGATGTGGATGGGAGGTAAGAGATTGGTAAACCTCTTACAAATCTATGACACCGGGCAGCAAGAGGCAATGCTACGTTGGCTACTCTTGAGAGAGTTTGGTCACCCTATGACATGTCCTTTCCTATGGGGTGATAAGAGGGAGGAAGTTTGGCAGGATAATTTCATCATGGGGCTACAAGGAGTGTGGATGCATCATGGTGATGAGATCATTATGTTTTCACCACATAGGTTGTATGATGGAGGTATGGTGAGGTAGAAAAGTCATTTGTTGCTTTGGAGGATTGGGAGAGAGCAAGAGCATATTTTCTCTCACACTTGGCATGATGCTGCAAGAGTAAGGGATTGCACTAGCACAGTGCAAAGAGCAGCCCCTCCATATTTGGAGGATATCTACATACAAAGCAGCATTTTGGGAAGATTCTTTGACACAATCTATGTCAAATAATTGAGCTTTGAGATGATAGTAGCCCCACTCCAAAGGCTAGCAGCGCTATCACTTAGGAGCTTGGATTACTTGCTGAATTGTCTCCAAGACCCCTTCACAAGTAATGCACCGTGGAAGCATGTAAAATATGGGCATGAGAAAGTAATGGATGAGAGTACCCCTTACTATGTTTTGACCTTCTTGGCTTGGATTCCCAAGCACAAGGAGAAAGATCTACATGCAGCATTTGTGGACTTTCCTTCCATGCATTTTTATGCATACCATCCTTCAATGGAGGAGTTCACTTGTGAGGGCATTCAATTGAATGTATATCAGCATATGGAGAGATGCACATCCTGGAAGATGAAGAAAAGGTTGGCACAACCACTTCCCTACTCACTTGTAGCAAGGGAAAATTTTCACTTGAGCCATTTCTGCTCAATGACCGAAGTACATGATGGAGGAGGTAAAATTTTGTGTTGTATTTTACACTTCCTTACCTATATGAGTAGCATATAATACCAATAAGGGTCTTTCCTTCTTGCATATTATATTGTTATGTACTTGAGGCCACTTGCAGCATTTATGATGGCCATTCTATTTGTGGATTGTGGGGGAATGCCACATGGTTTTCGGTGTGCATTGTTGGCACCAAATTATACTTTCATGTTTCCATTTTGTAAAATGAATGTGGCAGAAAACAAGTGGCTGAAAAGACACTTGTTGCACTATGTATTGAGGCAGGAAAAGAATGCCTTGCATTGGTTCCATGGTTGGGACTATGTTCTACCTCATTGTTTTCATATGTTTATGCTTCCATACTATGCTGCTAAAACATTGATTGTAGGAAGCACCATTTTAGGAGTGGCACAAGAGGTGGAGAGGCCCAATGAAAAGATGGTTCTTCACATTATACAAGCTGAATATTTTAGAAAGAACAAGGGGTAGACTTGATTTCCATACTATACATCTTGCCTTCAAATGAGAGGACTCATTTGGGAGGTTTGAGTTCTTTGAGGAGACACCTCATGGGTGTTGGATTTGATGGGGTGGCTTGGGTCTTCCTTGAATAATATTATATTTCAGCCATATATTAGAAGCAGCCCCATATATATCATAAGTGGAGAGAAAAACAACAGGGGATGTACATTTTGACTCCACACAGTCAGCCATGTAGCCCACCTTCTTTACATGAGCTCAAGGTGGAAGAGATTCTTCATGAGTTGCCATCCTGGAGGGTGACTCATTTTGTTTGGTTGATAGCTTGGGGAGGAGAAATTCAAATGGGAATGATGAATCTCAATATATATCAGCCCTCATGCTTCAAGAGGACCTACAAACAACCCATTGTTGCTTCCATGGATGTTTCATTCTCACACAACGTTAGCTATTTGGGATGGTCCCCAATAGATGGCTTGCACACTTGGGAGGGGAAACTTGGAGATATATTGATGATAAAACACCTTGATCCTTGGAGGATTTCATCTTATGGGGTTGTTGTAGGGGAGAAGAGGGTGCTCTTCAGTCCTATCCTTCTAGTTGCTTGAGAACAAGCAACATTTGGGAGGGGAGGACTGTAATATTCCAAAATTTGCACATAAGCAAATTGGAATATTAGATTTTGCTACTTTCACCTAGGAGAGGAATAAATGGGTAAGGAGGCCCATCAACAATAAAATATGAATAAATTCCACCTTATTAAGGGAAGAGATCACCTTAGGAGCTGGTTTTACACTTCGAAGTGTGAACACAAACATTTTAGATGGAGACATAGTCAAGTTTGACTAAGTCAACAACCATTCTTGAGGAGGAAGAAATACTCAAGTAAAATAGCTCAATGTGAACAAAGATTAGCCTAAGACACATATGTAAACTATATTGAAGATCTCTAGTGTGAAAAGAGGCATTCAAGGTGGATTAGTTGACCAAGTCAACAACGCAGCCACAAGAGGAGGGAAGCAAGCTAGGGTAGCGCAGTTTTGAAAGAGGAAGCTTCATGAAGAAGTCACCTCAACATTGTGTGGGGTCCGGGGTGAGGAGGCTCACCAAAGATAAAAGGAAGGAACAACATCAAAGGGAGATCATTCATGTATTCAGATTTCTTGGTCTAGAGACCAATTGCATACTTCAGCTGTTTAGCCGGAGTTGCTGCACTGCTTAGTGCAAGGATTCCTGTCCAGGAATTCCATCCTCTCTTTGGATCAGCTTGCTTAAGGGATCAAGAGAGATGGATTTGAGCTTCATTTCAGTATTTGGCCTGGGTCCATTCATCAACAATCAGCCATAGTGCAGTCTCCTTGAGAAAACTGTGTCCTTTATGAAGCAGCAGTAGCAGCATAACTGCACCCTTTTGATTTGATGCAAATATTTGAGGAGGAGGTGCTCATTTCCCTCTGGGAGTTCTAATAAGAGGCCTAGGGCCATCTCTTTGTATTATTCTGATATCTCATGTCATGCAAAACCATGTTTAATATAGAGATGTAGTAACTGCATTATTTTCTACAGTACTATTTCTTATTCATGCATTTTGCCGGAAACCTTTGCCGGGTGTCTTTTTCTTTGTATAAATGAAGTTAAACCTCCATTTATCTGCCATTTGATTAAAATAGACTTCATATCAGACTTATTTTATCATTTTCTGTAGAAACCCTCATGGGAATTACGCTCTCACTGTATTCATAAATTTCTGTTTAGTAAAGTCATGGGAAATCAGTGTTTTCTAGCCTAGTCGGGAAAGGAGGAGTTGTTTAATATAGCTAGAAGCAATAGTTTGAGCTGAAATTTGGAGCGTAATTCCCTCATGACCTAGGCTATCATATATAGCCATTTCCCCTGCTTATTTTTATGCTCATTTCTGAAAAAAAAAAACCTTTTTACGGCCTAAAAAACCTTTTTTCCCCACTTCACGGATCATGAAACGAAATACCAGTTGCTGTTGTAGCTAAAAATGATGTATATGTGTTTCTTATGTATATTTTAATCTTATTCATCATAACAGGACTGTTATACAGCTTATTCATTGCAGAGTTTCAGATTTGGAACATTACATTGAGAGAATATGGTTTGACATATTTGTCTACCCATATATCTCTATTTCTTCTTTTGCATGATGTTGGAATGATGCTTGGACCCAACAAGGCCAACAGGGCTAAAAATGAGGGCATGTCAGTGCCCAATTTACTTCATGAAACATGGGATGTAGAAATTCTTTATGAGATGGGACTTTTCTTTTATGAGAAGAACCACTTTATTTTATGTATCTCATGTATTGATGATGATGTTGGATAGCTTATGGTTGTCACTTGGTACTTCATGGTGAAAGGAGGACATCTAACCATACAGTTGGAGATATTCTATGCATTTTTAAGATACAACTTGGGAACCAAACATGCATAACACATTGAAGCAAATGGAGGCCTTCCTTATGTGGATGCCATTTGGAGGGGATAGATGGATTTTTGCATCTACTTTTGTAGTTGCTTGAGGACAAGAAACATTTTTTCCGGGGAGGACTGTAATAGTCCCAAATTTTCACATGATATTTGGAATATTCGAGTTCTTAACTTTCTTAATGAATTAAATAAATAAAAGAGTGGAGTGACCCATAATCCTCAAGAAGAATAAATATCCACTTTTTATGTGTAAATGTGGATTGATTAAGCCTAGATCTACATAATGGGGTAGTGGAGAAACTACTAATGTGAATGGAGTAGAGCTCATGTCTCATTACTGAGATAGATCATGGAGGTTGAAGCAGTCAACTGAGATCATGGAAGGCATCTAATGTAAGATCATAGAGCATTCATGATGAAGTGATGGAGGAAGTAGTGAAATTAATGCACACATGATGGAGAGGGTGTACATTGTAGGTAGACATGATGGATGACTTGGAGAGATAGTGCAGTCAAACATGGAGGATTATGTCCACATGCACAACGCATTTTAGAGGTGGGCCAAGGCGTGGGAAGGCTCATAAACTATATAAAGGAGATGAAGGAAAAAATGGAGGCATGTTCTTTTATTATTCATGTAAGGGTTTGTTTATATATGGAATTGTCATTTGACATTCCATGCTTTCTTTGGTTGTTTAGCTAAGATTGCAAGTGTTGTCTAGCACTAGGTGTTTCTAGTCGGTAATCCCACCTCTTTCATTGAGTAGCTCTTCGAAGAAGGTTGTACTTCATTCTCATCAAGCATTGGTGCCACATTATTTCCATTCTCTACAGAACACCTACCTTCAGGAACTACGCAATTTCTAAAGATCAGTTGGGAGGTGAAGGTTGTCTTCAGTACTTCAGTTGGAGAACTAGTGTAGGATTATTCCTATCACCTTGGGCTTAAAGGTCAGAATTCCCAGGGCTTCATTTCAGATCTGACATTAGGCCAAACATTATTGACCTCCTATCAGCAGCAATCCCATCAAGGATTGCGCAGTCCATCATTTCAGATCCAGAGGAGGAAGGAAGTTACTAGTATTCTAGTTAGTAATCCTATGAGGGACCATCCCGTCACCTTACCATTACCATTTCCATCAGCCTGGAGTTTATTGCAGCACATTTCAGCAATAATATAGCCTCTCCCTCTTATACAGCATAGTTTTTGTAACCGTTTCATATTCAGTTGCTGCAACTTGAAGGAGGAAGAAGAGGAGACAAGATCTCAAGCTCCTAGCTTGTAGATCTGAAGGAGGGATCAACCCTCAAAGCTTAGATCTGGTTGTATAACATATTGCAGCCATATTTGGATTAGATCTAGCTTCATATCTATATAACCTAGCAGTCAAAGGATCAAACCCTAAAGGGGTGATTTTCCAAAGTTGTAGATCTGGAAAATCCTTTCTGGGTTATCTTGGGCTCCCATCACATTGGACAGACCTTGAAACTTGGCATCATCAGATCTCTTTAGCTCTATAGATCTGCATTTCCTTTTGCAGTAGCTTGATGTACATCTACAACAAAAGGGAAAATGTAGTATTGGTTCCTCTAAGCTCACCAGTTACGCAGTGCTAGTTGTAGCATGTTAGCAAGGTGATTCTAGGCCATCTCTTTGGCTAGATTCTCTCATCTTTTGTACATTGTGTAACTGAATCCTCTCCACATAATAAAAAGGCTCATATTCTATGTATATTCTGATGTTTTCTTTATATTTATTGTTTACTTAGTTGCAGTTCTTATATTGTGTTTTGGTATTACTGCATTTTCCCTTTTGGGATATTACAGATAAGGCTCATTTTGACTAAAACATGAATCCACATTCCTATTCAGAAGGTGATCTAGTATTGGTCTATGATCAAGTGCATGATAAACTAGTTGTTGGTAAATTCAAGCCCATGTGGCATGGTCCTTACATTATGAAATGTGTACTAGCTAAAGGGGCCTATGAAGTAGTTTATTATGATGAGGTTTCTTTGGGAAAACCCAAGCATGGTATTTACATGAAGAAATGTTATGCGTGATTCATTTCGTGAAGATTCTATACATTACCTGTATCATATTTTTGTGAGTGTGTGTGATAGGTTAGATTTTTTTACGATTTCCTACTACTTCTCCTTCTTATATTGTGTTACACTTGATTAGAAGATGTCAATGCTCCCTCAAACTTACATTGGCTTTGTTGATGGCGCTAGTTGTAGTACTCATAATGTGTCTTTCACAGTTTGCATTATTTACTCACCCACTAATGAGTTACTCTATATTCATTAGATATGCCTTGGTCGAACAATGAATAGCTTATCAGAGTATAGTGTGATGATTTAACTATTATTTTTTTCCATTTCATTTGGAATCTGTCATTTTATCATTAGGTTAGATACACAACTCATAGTATTACATTTCAATGGTGTCTATGTGGTAAGAAGCTCAATAATTCTAGGAATATTTTTATGGGTTTATCTCTTGGAAATATAGTTTGATCACATTCAATGTCAGCATGTTCCGAGAAATTTAAACACATTAATTGATGCATTGTTGAATCGTGTGTTAAATAGAAATTTTCAACATTTGTAAACCAAAATGATATTCATTCACATATTGAAAAAAAAAAGTTGAGATAATAAGTAGTAGTATCCATTAGGTAAAATAGTCTGTAAAAATTGTGTTACAAAAATGTCATCCAAAAACATGAGGCTCCGTGGCCTTTATTATCCAAACATGTTGATAATGAGAAAACAAAATCTATCCCTAAATACTAGCAACTAAGAATGATGGTGATCATGATAGCAGACTATAGCAGTTGATATACATCATATTAGGTAGATGATCGGTCCTGGAACTCCTACTACGTTCCTCTCATACCAGAGAGGAAAATATTCAATCCCATCCTTTTGGATGTCTAGATCCAACATCTCTATGTTATGCTCTAACACAGTTAAAGTCTCCATAACATCATGGTTAGATACAGAAATAGCTAATGGTTGATCTCCCCACCTGCCAAAACATCAGAGTCCTACTGGTCTAACTAGGAAAATATATCCATTACCATTTCAGATAATTATATTTCGATGTAAAAAAAAAACATAAAATTTGAAAACATAAAAACCATCAAAAGTAGAAATTTTCACCTACGTTACCCCACTACATTCCTTCTAGGAGTGGGATATTTGAGTCACCTATGTATTTTATCCCTACATATGGAAAGTCTCTTATCATAATTATCTTACGTTCCATCCACCCAAAGAACTCAGGAGTATATTTCACCACTAGGTCATCGCCTCCATTGCATGCCATCAATAAGACCCACAAATGCATATGAGGATCCTGAGGTCCTCCTACATCTACTAGAACTTGTTGTGGTGAAAGGAGGGGAATCTTCTCTAGAGAAAATGAATCAAGATAGAATTGTATCCAAAGTTCTTGAGTTTCCCTCTTTTTACTCTAGTCAGTTGCCCTTTCATGTTGGAAACTACCTGTTGAGTCTCAAAATTGTCTTCCATATTCATACATTTTTCCATTATGTCATAACCATTCAGCTCTCATTTCATAACTACTTGACCTAAAACCCTACATCAAGTAACCAAATATATGGGTTGGGATCTTTGTTTTCCAAAGTTATTTATTTTATGTATTTTAAGTGAATTTATGATTAAAACCTAGAAAATTAACATGGTTTCATATATCTATATATGTGTTATGAGTTTTGTGACATGTGTAGGCCTATTTTGGAGATTCTAGAAGGGTATTACTTGGCCTCCTAAGGCCAAATTCGAATTTGAATGGAGAAGATTATGGGATCATGAGGATATGTGTCTCATTTCCTATTTGTATTGTAAATCTAAGAAGACATGTGCCTTATCACCTCCTATTTGGATTGTAACTCTAGAGATATAGGGAGAGATTTATGGAATCTCATTAATTAGATAGCTTCTAATATTTTTGTATAAATAGGGTGTTAGGTCCCTATATTACTAGTATAGTCCCTTTTTGTTGTTAGTGTAACCCCCTTATTGTAATTATTGTACTCTTGTAACCCCCATTTTGTTATTATTGTTCCCTTAAATTATTATTGTTAGGTCAGCTAGGATTACATTGTGGCCCACTAGGATTACATTATGGCCCCATGGACTCCTATATATAGAAAGGAGGTTTTGTAAATTGTATCATCAAAGAATTGTTCATTTATGTAATGTATTGGAGGTTGCCCCCTCGAAGTGGCTCATTTCTAAGGCGTTGATATCTCTTTTCTTCTCTTTTTGGAGCTGGTTACACAACATTTGGTATCAGAGCTTTGGATTCTAGGGTTTCGCTGCGCCAAACAGGTCATCGTGGTATTTTCTCTATAACGTTTTTTCTAGGAAGTTTCAGAAGCTAAAATTTTTAGGGTGTGAAGCCGAAATCCTAAGGAAGCTTGTCTAAACATTTTAGAGCTTGGTTCACAATATTTCTGGAGATATGATCTGTGGAAGTTAGGTATTTTTTCAAGCTCCTAAAAAGGTCATCGTGGCATTTGCGCTATAAATTTTTTTCTACGAAGGTTCAGAATCTTAAATTCGTATGGTGCGAAGCTGAAATCCTAAGGAAATTCATAAAAACAATTCAGATCTTGGTTCGAAATATTTTTGGAGATATGATCTGTGGAAGGTAGTGCTTTTTTAGGCTCCTGAATTTCATCTCAAAGAGGTGATCATGGGAAAAATTCAATAAATCTCTCTTTGGGCATCGGATTGGAGTGCCATAAAAAGTGGTCGCAATTACACAGACTTTAGTTTCTTGGATATAAATTTCAGAGACAAATGACGAAACAGTGACACATGGCAAGTCGTACAAGTTAGCTCTACTGAACCAATCCATAATTAGGTCATTGTGGGAGATTGGACACAACTTTGTCTTGGAGAATCCAAATCAGGTCAAACTTGTGGCATTCGAAAGATAATTCAGAGGGCTACGTTGGTACAGAAATTCAAATATTGAAAGTTGAATCACAGAGACCCAATTAACAGCCCAGCTCAAAGCAGTGTGTATATTTTTTTCCAATTGAGATAAGTCTTATGTACAGTATAAACACTTTGAATGATTCAGATACACAGAATAGATACAGTATTGGTCTAAATATACCATGTTAATAATTCACCTCATTAGCATTTTAGGTGGTCTACTATGACTCATGGAGATGAAGAATTGCAACATGATCTATCAAAATTACAAGAGCAAGTGCAACAAATTTCACTCTCGCAAAGAGCAACAAAAAATGAAATGGAAGTTTTGAAGAAAGACATGGAAGAGAAGATGGATGGTTTGAAGAAAGGTGTGGAAGCTAAGATGGATGGCATGGAAGCTGGCATGGAAGCTAAGATGGATGACATGAAAGACAACATGGAAAATATGAAGAATGATCTAAAATCAGACATCGAAGGTTTGACAAAGTTGATACAAGAAATGTTTCCTAATGGTGAAAAGATAGTAGAAGAACCTCATGATGAGAACAAAATAAATGTTAATCGTGATTTCATAAACTCTAATGTTGGCGGGAAGAACCACCACATTCCAAAAATGGATATGAGGAAGTTTGATGGAAAGGATCCTGTAACATGGATACTACAGATGGAGCAATATTTTGATCTCCATAATGTGGAAAACACACAAAAGGTACGCATTGCAACTTTACATTTAGAACAAAATACATTTGTATGGTATCGATGGCTTTGCTCCCGTAAAAAAATTGTCACTTGGTCAATTTTTACGGAAGAAATGATAGCAAATTATGAGGATACAAAGAGCAACACCTTCTTTAGCCAATTGATAAATCTCAAACAAAAGGGTTTAGTGGGGCAACACATTGAGGAATTCCAAAAATTGAATATAAGGGTAACTGATATTCTAGAGGAACACAGGATTGATCTCTTCATAGGCACTTTAAGGGATAACATACAACATGAAGTTCGCATTCTGGAACCTGATTCATTGGAGAAGGAATTCAGGTTGGCAAGAAAAGTTGAATGTAAAATTATGGCGACAAGGAAGCCTACCACTCAATTCTATAAAGAAGGAAGTGTTGTTATGCCTAGATTTCCACAACCTACAAGGTTGACACCACAACAATTGGAAGAAAAAAGAGCAAAAGGGCTTTTCTACAGTTGTGATAGAAAATACACTAAAGGTCATAAGTGTTCTAAGAAGAAATTATTCTACATAGATTGTGAAGAGGAAGAAGAAAATGAACAAGAAGAGGATATACACCTGGAACCAGCCCTAGAAGAGGAAGAAATGAATCCGACCATATCGTGTAATGCACTGGCAGGAATTACCACTCCTCAAACTCTCAATATACAAGGACAAATCAAGAAGAAAAAGGTAATAGTGTTGATTGATTCAGGTAGCACCCATAATTTTATTCATTGTAAGGTAGCCAAGGAATTAAATTGTTTCCTATACCCGGCACCAGAATGTCAAGTGATGGTTGCAAATGGAGGAACTATAAATTGCTCTGGAAAATGCCATAATATCAAGCTAACCATGGGGGAATATGTATTGACTAGTCCAATTCTTTCCATTCCTATGGGAGGTGTTGATGTTGTACTAGGAGTACAATGGTTACAATCTTTGGGGACGGTAGCTTTTAATTTTCAAGAACTTTTTGTTGGGCCGTTAATATGCCATTATTATTATCACTTTTGAACACTTATTCCACCCATTTCTACTATTCTTCATCATGTCATTTATTATAATTTATTATATAAATCCATTTTATGATGATTTATGCTTCTATGAATGAATATTATTTATTCTCCTTTATTTCTAATAAATTGATGATTATGTATGATTTTATCAATGATAGTTTTAATAAATCAGTTGTAACATTATTCACCATTTTTAGCCTCCAAGATAATTTCCAGATTGAAGATTTGATCATTAAAAGTGCCAACTCAAAAATTCGCTGGAATAAGAAGTGACGGTTTTGCGGTTGAGATTTCGAGCAAATGAAGCAGAATCTGGAAAATCCGGAACATGGGTTTTGTCCAGAACGGACCCAATTAACTTTATTAAAGAACGGTTTGCCCAAATTCGGCTTTTACTGAGAGAAACGCAGGGTTCTTTGAGCACGATTTTCTGAGATTTGTTGTTACGGCCGTCCTCCAAATCTCAGCTGCAAAGCCAAATTCGTCTTGCTCTTGTTGAAAGCTGGATGGAATAATATCTTCTTTTTTATCAATTGGTTGGAAAAAAATCCAATTTTGTAATAGAAATCATGTTGTAGTTATCTCTATTGTAACTGCTCTCTGATCTCTCTCTATTTAAATGAAAACAGAGATCAGAGATGGGAATGATTTGGGGATGATTTGGGGGATGAAAAATGATGGAAAAATGATGAAGAATGATGGTGGATTATTCATGATAGGATAGGGATTGTTGCATGCTGTAATTCTCAAGCCTTTGTTGTTGTAATGATTCCACAATTTGCTGATTAATACATGATTTGGGAGTTGTTGTTCATTCTTTTCATTCTAAAGTAACCCAGCAGCGTCCGCTGGCGGCTAAGGGCCCAGCCTCTGGTGGAGTACGCTGCTGCTGCTGTGTATCATATCTTTACAATTGTTGTCGTGTGATGGTTTGATTTCCTTTTCATTTCTTTAAATTGTTTTGTTCAGTAATCTTTTGTTTATGAACATTTCGCAGAATTGCTTTGTTATATTGAAATCATAATTGGATTGCGTGAGTGATAGAATTATTAATTATAACTTGAAATGTCCTGCTGATAATTCTGATCTAATGCTGCGCTATCTAATTAAGACTATGATTCATTTAATTATTGCTCAGTTATAATTGCAATGGTGGTTCAATTAAGTTACTATTCAATTATAGCTACGATTGTTGTTGCTTCAATAAATGTGATTAATGTTCATGCTGATAGGTTGCTGATTCAATTACATTTATAGTTGCTGTGTCTTTCTAATGACTTAGTTTTGCTGTATCTAATGGGAAAATAGAATCACTCTTATCGAAAATACAATTTGATCCCTCGTTCCCGTCCGCTGGCGGCTAAGGGCCCAACCTCTGGTGGAGTACGTTGCTTCTGCTGTGTATCATATATTTACAATTGCTGCTGTGTGATGGTTTGATTTATTTCCTATTCTTTTGAATTGCATTATTTTACAGTTTCATGTTTTTATAGTGTGCTGTTAGAATATTTTATGGAATTATTTTATTGGACAAGTTGAGATTGAATCGTGTGGCTGTTATTTTCCATCATAACAGAGATTATTATCCTTTTCAACTTATATTGTTATGCTGTTCATTTCAAATGTAAAGCTTCGCTGTTCATTTCAGATTGTTGGTTATTCGATTCCACTAATTAGAGTTTGCTGTTCAGATTTATTAAATATGATTCGTTGTTTAATTCCTTTAATTATAAGTTTGTTTTCCATTTACTTTGCTGTTTAGTTTGGTTGATTAATTGCAAGAGTTTGCTTTTAAGGAGTTTTCCTAGTTTACTTTCAATGGCAGCTTTAGTTTAATTTCTATTTCCTTTTAATTGCTTTAAAGCAAGACTCTCAACTGTAGAGAACATTGGTTATTGCTTCCTCGTTCCCAGATTGATTGTCTTGTTCCGGTTTGATTTCAATTGCATCAATATCCAGAGGAATGAGTTATTGCTACTGTATCCTCGATTGATGGTTGTTTCAGTGAATGATTTAGTTTAGAACATTTCAGTTTCTTGCTGTTCCAATTAGATTTTGTTTCCAGCTTTCATTTACTTTTGGATTTTAAGCACTATACTGCAAAACATTACTCTTGAGTAAATAGCCGCCTCAGACTGAGTACATTCTTGAAATAAAAAATCGTCCCTGGGTTGACAATTAATGTGAAGGTAATTAGGAGTTAAAAAGACACATTTTTATCGCTCCACATTTTGGCGCCGTTGCCGGGGAGAGTGTAGCCATTTCTAAAGAGTAGTGTGAATCTGATGAGTGCCTGCTAGGAGAGAATTGGGTATTAAAAACGGAAGGTAAGAACCTGCGTACGGAGCATATAACAGCCCTGCTCCCCCGCCCGCTTTCCGGCAGATTTGTTAATTTTTTTGTGTAGAAATAGATGTTTGAATTTTTGTGTGAATGACTAGAAAAAATATAGAAATTTAAAAAAAAAAACGAATCACATGATTTCACTCAAGTGGTGATGTAAGCACCACCCATTTCACAAACTAATTGACAGGAACATTTGAAGAAGGAGCCTCGAAGAAACACATGAAAAACATCTTATATTATGAAATGGATCACGTTTCTACTTTTGAATTTCCTATCAAAGATCTATGAGGAGTGACACAAATGCACATAATTCCCCCATCTTTACCAAATTTTCATGGTTTAGCAAATGAAGATCCAGATACATTCTTATTTGAGTTCGAAATACTTTGTAGAGGATATGATTATTGTACTAATGATCAAAGATTGAAAGTGTTTTCTCTTACTCTAAAAGGAGCAGCTCTCCGATGGTTCATGAGCCTAAGTGGGAATTGCATCCAATCATGGGAGGACATGAAGAACATATTCTTGAAGAAGTACCAAGACTATTGCAAATCCAATGAAGATATTTTCGGTATGATACAAGGGGAAGATGAAAGTTTGGAGGACTATGTAAATCGATTTCATTATAACCTTCAAAAATCAAAGCATAAACATTTGGAAAAAGAGATCTTAAAAACACTCCTTCTTAAAGGAATCAAAGATGAATTTTTAGAACTCTTAAATCTGATAGGAAAAGGTGATGTTTTTCATTTATCATATGATGATGTTTGTGAGTTGTGCATAAGGTATTCAAGAGGAATCTCCAAGGCTGGTAAGAATTCTAGAGATGTTTGTTCTTTCTTTTCCAAATCCGCTACAAGAATAGGAGACATAAGAGCTGAAATCAATGATTTATTTGAAAATTTTAAATTTGATTTTATTAGCTCTCTAAGCTCAAAATTGGACGTTTTGCAGGTTCATAAAAATGAAGAATTTGATGAAGTGTTTTTCCCTCATGACCGAAAGGAGCAGCCCATAGATGGTTACTCTTCCTTATCTAGGATGGAAGTATCATATCAAAAAGGTGAGGAAGCTGCAACAAGGTCAAAACCATGGAAACCATGGCCTACAGGTATGGTTCAAAACACTTCTTCTCCATTCTCTTACTTGCATAATCCATTATGGAATACTCATGTTCTAGGGCAGCCATGTCAATTTCAATATAACCACCAATCTTATCTACAAGTTTGGCATGGTTCACCTTATGATTGCATGACTACTCTCCCTCATCTTGTAGCACAAGCACATTCTCCATATTCTCCACCAGCTCTTTCACAACATGCTGCTTGCATATCAAATTTATCCACTCAACCCAACCAACCACATCATCACAATGCTCCATTCCATACACAATTTCCTGCTCAACTAATTCCACACCCTCACCACAATAAACCAGTACAACATGCTTACAGTGTTGAACTGCCAAATTTACCCAACCTTCCCACCCATTCTATCTCACATGTGCCATTAGAGAAAACTTACAATGAGATTCAGAATGTTTCAAATTCAAAAATTGTAGAAGCTATGGAAGAAAATGAGGTTTCTTTTAGTATGCATCAACAAGTCATTTTAAAAGCTCAAGAACTTCATGATATGATGGCTATGGGAAATCAAGAAAGTAACGGATATATTGAAGATTGGTTTCACTCCATCACGTGTTTGCATCATCACTCCATACTTCAACAATTTTTGATACCATCTTTTCAAGAGAAGTTGGCTTCTCATACCCTAATTTTTATCAACATGCATTTTTCAAATTTGGGTATGTGCATACATAAAACCTTAATTCTAAAATGGTTCCACTGGAAATACTCTTATACATAAACATACTCGATTCTCAAAGAAGAGTAGGATAGTGGAGAAAATAAAATAAATAAACAAATAAAACAAACACATCTTTTTTATTTTTATTTTTGTAAAACTAGTTGTTTTTTTTGTTGCAACACGCTATGCAAATCAACATTGGTGATAAAAAATTTTAATTCATTTGTGTATGTAGATGACTTATAATGGAAATAATAGTTCTACAAACACTTATATTCATTTTTATCATCAATATGAAAAAATGGTTGAATATCATTTTTTTTGGCTTTCGGGCTTGATGAAATTTCTGGAAAAACAGTCGGGACAGTCATGTTTTGAGGGACCAAAAGTGAATATTTTTAAAACCTGTTTCTACCCTAGGTGGCCCTTGATGTCTACTTTCTAACCCAATTTGAACCACTCAATTTGGATTTGAAACGAAAAAGTTAGAAACAAAACATTGACAGGGTGTCTAGTGGGCAGCTCAGGAATAGAGTTGGGACAGTCAGTTTTTGAGGCATAAATGTTTGAATTTTAAAAACATATTACTATGGTAGATTCCCCTATGAATCTAGTTTACAATGCAATTGGAATCACTCATTTTTGATATCGTATGGGGAAGTTATGATCAAAATACTGACTGTCTATCGTAAATAAGCACCCTTAAAACTATGTCTTTCTGGTTGTTCCTTACAGTGTTTGACCTATCAATTCTTCTTTTCTTCAAAACATGTTTCTATTGGAGATAAATAAATGAATCTACTTTCATTTCCAATTTGAATCATTTGAATCCGACATCAAACGAAGAATCTATGCTTGAAATATCAATCGTTGGTCTAGATTGGGTAATAAAAAATGACTCTATTATGCAGGTTGTTCTAAACAAATTTGACATATCATAGCATTGAATTTTTAAAACTTGTTGCTACTGGAGATAAACCTTTGAATTAGCTCTCATTTTTCTTTGGAATCACTCAATTTCGACGAAAAACAAAGAAGTTGTGATTAAAACACTGTAGGTTAGCATGATTGGCCACTGCTCTCCCGCAAGTGACAGATAAATTTTACTTTGTTATTTTCTCAATGGATTTGTTATACAGAGTAACTACTTCTTGTTTTTTGCATAATTCTTGGAATAGGGGAGCCCGATCACCTCTCTTTCTCCATGATTTAATGTTTTATTGCAGGTAGACACTCGTTTTTTGCAGGTCCTAGGAGAAAAAGAAGGTCAATTTATGGACGAGTGATTCTTGAAACAAATTTTAATAAAACAAAGGAATTTCATCCAACTCATTACCCAACGGATTCATAATAGAACAAATGAAGAATTGATTTCAATTTGAAAATTCATGTCTTATCACTGCTGCCAAAACATTTTTCAAAGAGATCATTTTTTTTTGACATAACATCATAGATGTTGTAACTTAATTTAGTTATTTACATATTGTTTTTAAATAAAACGTTGTTTCTTTTCTGATATTTTTTATATTTTGTGTTTCAGGTGTTGCTTCATTCAAACTGTGACCCATCCTCAGCATCAATACAGTGAACAGCTAATTCATTCTTTGCGTGCTTGCATTTCATGCTTGTGCATTTTTGTTGTTCTTTTTCTGAAGGGACAGTGTTTGTGTGCACTTTTGTCGTTTCTGCTGTTCCTTTTTCAAAGGGACAGCAATTTCGTTTTACTATTCCTTTTCCAAAGGAACAACACCTTTTTGGTCAGCAATTCATTTTGCTGTTCCTTTTTCACGGTTCATTTTGCCATTCCTTTTCCACGACTCTTTTTGCTGTTCCTTTTTCACTTGTTGCTGTTCCTTTCCGAATGGAACAACACTTCTGCACTTTCATGTTTTGCTGTTCCTTTTCGAATGGAACAACACTTCGACACTTTTCATTTTTGCTGTTCCTTTTCCAAAGGAACGACACTTGTGTTTTTGTTGTTCCTTTTCTAAAGGAACGACACTTTTAGTTTTTGCTGTTCCTTTTTCCAAAGGAACGGCATTTGCATTTTCACATTTTTTTGTGTGTATTTTTGTTTTTTTTGTGTGCATTTCCTTTGTTGTTCCCTACAAGGAACACCACTTTTTGAATGTTTTTGCTGTTCCTTCAAAAGAATCAACACTTTGGGATTATTTTCGGGAGCAACCCTTCCTTCCTCTTGTGGGATTATTCATAGTTCATCTCAACCACATTTTACTGATTCCCTTTCATGGCATGAATTACACTACTTTTATGAGGACAAGAATTATGGATTCTATTGAAGCGAGTTAATATAATTCACGTTATGATCTTTAATAGGATAGCTCCTTGATGATAGCTTATTTTCAAAAGGGACACAATTATTTATATACTACTTTACTGCATTGTTTTATATTGAACATGATGTTGATTGATTATCTTAATACCATGCTGGTTCCACCCTTCTGGATTATAATCTTCTCTGTCTCTAATAAATGAGATTATGGGTATATTTTTTTTCTATTGACATGTTCAACTTCTTCCACCATCCCTGCTCTTAAGGAGTACTGAGCCTCCCTCTTTTTATCATAAAAATGTGTAATAATAACAAAATTTTGTTCGCAGATGGAGGATAGGGGGTCTCACTACGAGCCAGCCTACCATGTTCATAAGGCTGTGACAAAGTGACATTCCCATTATGGCCACCACACCAGGGTTATGATCCATTGGATAGCCCAATTATCCTTGGAACAGGAGGTCTCATCACAAGCCGCCCTGATCACTTTTGCTACATCCCAGTGAATGGCAGTGTGGTTATCTGGTTACCACGCCAGCACATTGATCTCTTCTGTAGAACAACAATGTAACTCTCTAGTTATAAATTGAGGATTCTGGCTCATATGGGTTAAAAAGCAACCCTGCCGAGGCTATGGACGCCTGTTGGCAGCAGCGGCTCTGCTTATGGTATTGAAGTTATATCTTATCGTCAATTATTATTATAATACCCTTTTCTTATTTTTTCTTTTTATCAGAGAAGTTATTTCCTTAACTTGTTTCCCTGTTTTGAACCTTATGCATGAGAAATTGTTTTATGATCAATCGCATCATTTTCAGCTAGCATACTATCAGTAAAGCATCTTTTTGGCATATTGTTGTTTTTTTTCTCTTTTTCATCACCTATCATCAATTCAAAGCATCCTATCTCTTATTCATAACTATCTTTACACACTCTGCTCTCATTATAACCATAACTCCTGCTATCCTATCATTGATATGTGTACTCTGCTTCATTCACTGCTATATTGTTCATTCCCTTGCCTTGCCATCAGCACAACACCTCTCATATGCTTTATGGTCATGGAATTCCTTTTCCAATTGGAGGGGGTAATGTATGCATTATGGGATTGCATGCGATATGATTACTGCACTCTGCCATCACTTGTTGATTTGCCAAAATATTAGTATTGCATGTATACATAAGTTTTTCTGATTGAAATTTTTGCATACATCTTATCTATTGCTTACACTATGGATTCAAGAACATTGTATGCCAAATAGTGCTTTGTTTGCAGGAAAACAACAAGTATGGGCAGAATTCTATTCATAGCATGACCACACTATTACACTTAACAGAAGAGGCTCGCGCACGTGAACAATTCTTCAGACATGATGTGCTTACCTGGATTCCACCTTTTGTATCACTTTCAGCACCAACTCTGCCTACATCAGCTTCAACAAATGCCAGTCCATATATGTCATTCCACATTTTTTCTTTTTGGAGGTAAAACTTGAGGTAAAATAGCATAATTTTCTGATTTATTACGAATTTAGGAGAATTTACTGAAATCCATTTTGAGCATTATTTATCATCCTTCATTCCACATCTTTACCACTTTTGCTTTTTCAGCGGCATATCATCTTTCAGTTTGGGGGAGTGTTGCTTTCATTCATTTCTTTCTTATGACTATGCCATTCATATTCTTTATCATCCATTGCTATTCTTATTCATTCTCAACACCTCCCTTATTCCATGTTGTTTTACACCAAGCATAAAATTCAACAGCTGGTAGCAACCACCTCTATTTGTTTTCTAGCATCGCATGAGGGCATGCTAATTTTTCAGAGAGGGGGAGGAATTGCTACGCATGATGGATGTTTTTTATTTTCTTTCTCATTTAAGGCACACAATTTCAGTGTAGAAATTGATTTCCATAATATTTTTAAAACTATGAACTCAATTCTTGTGATTTTTGGAAAACACAGACGTATCATTAATACAAACCTAGACAATTTCAAGATAAATTGGTTCATAAAATTTCGGAAATCATGCACTCTCAGCTACAGTCATTTTGTTTATATCTCATGATCCATGCATCAAAACAGTCTGATTTTTGGATCATAAAGGCATTCATATATTATAAATTTACTTGCCAAATTTCAAAAAAAACTGGTTTGTAGTTTTTGAGAAAATGGTTAATGAAGTTTGTTGTTACTTATATCATATTTTGTTGCAACTTCATATATACATATAGTTGAATGTCAATATAAAAATTGTTATGCCTTCATCAAGATTACTAAAAGTGAATATTCATTAATTAAGGAAGAATTCATTTGTTCTATCCATTTCATGAGCCGAGATGAACATATTTTTTTTTATTGCTTGGTTAACACATGGGTTTTTGTCTTTGGGTTGCATGAGGACATGCAATATATTCAGTTTTCGTTGCATGAGGACATGCAACATATTGAGTGTGGGGGTATGTTGGGCCGTTAATATGCCATTATTATTATCACTTTTGAACACTTATTCCACTCATTTCTATTATTCTTCATCATGATATTTATTATAATTTATTATATAAATCCATTTTATGATGATTTATGCTTCTATGAATGAATATTATTTATTCTCCTTTATTTCTAATAAATTGATGATTATGCATGATTTTATCAATGATAGTTTTAATAAATCAGTTGTAACATTATTCACCATTTTTAGCCTCCAAGATAATTTCCAGATTGAAGACTTGATCATTAAAAGTGCCAACTCAGAAATTCGCTGGAATAAGAAGTGACGGTTTTGCGGTTGAGATTTCGAGCAAATGAAGCAGAATCTGGAAAATCCGAAACATGGGTTTTGTCCAGAACGGACCCAATTAATTTTTTAAAAGAACGGTTTGCCCAAATTCGGCTTTTACTGAGAGAAACGCACGGTTCTTTGAGCACGATTTTCTGAGATTTGTTGTTGCGGCCGTCCTCCAAATCTCAGCTGCAAAGCCAAATTTGTCTTGCTCTTGTTGAAAGCTGGATGGAAATATATCTTCTTGTTTATCAATTGGTTGGAAAAAAATCTAATTTTCTAATAGAAATCATGTTGTAGTTATCTCTATTGTAACTGCTCTCTGGTCTCTCTCTATTTAAATGAAAACAGAGATCATAGATGGGAATGATTGGAGGATGATTTGGGGATGAAAAATGATGGAAAAATGATGAAGAATGATGGTGGATTATTCATGATAGGATAGGGATTGTTGCATGCTGTAATTCTCAAGCCTTTGCTGTTGTAATGATTCCACAATTTGCT